>JASANC010002162.1:0-95230 GCA_030248135.1 Theristus sp. LFF4_11
TGGTGTTTGAGGGCTGAACCCTTTACGATGAGCGCGGTACTGTGGTCACAACCGGAGCCAGTGCCTTGAGAATGACAAAAAAGATATTGACGTAAATATTATTTCCAGTCTCCTAACTTTCCATTTCACACGTTTCATAAAATGTTTGATCTTGTAAAAATCCTTGTATCCCACTTTTTCATCTGTGTCATTCTGGAAATAATATTTGGTCTTTTCATTCCCTTACGGTGCATTTTTCAGAACTTGTCTTTTTCTTTTATATCTCGCGGAGTTTATAGGGTTTTAGCCTATCAGACGCAGCATAGTCGACTACTATCGTTACTGTTGCATTTGAAATCAGAGCAACGATTTTAGGAGGAAACCCTTTCCGGGGACCCTTTTCAACCCAGGCACGGGTTAATATCAGTTTTCACTAGTTTTTCGCTATTTTGCACCTAAACTATAGCCTATCAGACGCAGCATAGTCGATTACAATGGATACCGTGGAATTTAAAATCAGAACAACAGTTTTTTAGGAGGAAGCCCTTCACGGGGACCCTTGTCGGCAATTCCAGGCACGGGTTAATATCAGCTTTCTGCTATTTGGCACCTAAACTATAGCCTCAGACGCAGCAAGTCGATTACATGGATACCGTGGAATTTGAAATCAGAACAACGTTTTTTAGGAGAAAACCCTTTACGGGGACCCTTTTTCAACCCAGGCACGGGTTAATATCAGCTTTTCGCTATTTGGCACCTGAACTATAGCCTATCAGACGCAGCATAGTCGATTACATGGATACTGTGGAATTTGATATCAGAACAACGTTTTTTAGGAGGAAGCCCTTTAGGGACCCTTTCAACCCAGGCACGGGTAAAAACCAGCTTTTTGCTATTTGGCACCTAAACTATAGCCTATCAGACGCAGCATAGTCGATTACATGGATACCGTGGAATTTGAAATCAGAACAACGCTTTTTTAGGAGGAAAAGAGAAGGAGAAGGGGGGAGGGAGGGGGGAGAGAGGGGAGGGAAACCCTTTCCGGGGACCCTTTGGATAAGTTACAAGTTCGGAAAAATGCCCGAAGGGCATGAAAAAGACCAAATATTATTTCAGAATGACACAGATAGAAAAGTGTGACACAAGGATTTTCACAAGATCAAACATTTTATGAAACGTGTGTGAACTGGAAAGTTACAAACTGAAATAATATTTACGCCAATATCTTTTTTGTCATTCTCAAGGAAGGCACAATCTCTGTACAAATTTTTATCTCACTTCATTTGATGCTGCAAAAAAATCATTTGCTGCTGTGAACATGCTCTTTTTATTTGTGAATACTGTATCAAATGATTTGCTTAATATGGTGTTTGCGGGCTGAACCCTTTTACGATGAGTGCGGTACTGCGGTCACAACCGGAACCAGTGCCTTGAAATGACAAAAATATATTGACGTAAATATTATTTCAGTTTGTAACTTTCCAGTTCACACACGTTTCATAAAATGTTTGATCTTGTGAAAATCCTTGTGTCACACTTTTCTATCTGTGTCATTCTGAAATAATATTTGGTCTTTTTCATGCCCTTCGGGCATTTTTCCGAACTTGTCTTTTTCTTTTATATCTCAAAGAGTTTATAGGGTTTTAGCCTATCAGACGCAGCATAGTCGACTGCAATGGTTTCTGTTGCATTTGTACTCAGAGCAAGGATTTTTAGGAGCAAACCCTTCCGTAGACCCTTTTCAACCCAGGCACGGGTTAATATCAGTTTTCACTAGTTTTTCGCTATTTTGCACCTAAACTATAGCCTATCAGACGCAGCATAGTTGACTACAATGGTTTCCGTTGCATTTGTAATCAGAACAACGTTTTTTTTAGGAGGAAGCCCTTCACGGGGACCCTTGTCAACCCAGGCACGGGTTAATATTCGCTTTTTGTTATTTGGCACCTAAACTATAGCCTATCAGACGCAGCATAGTCGGTTACATGGATACCGTGGAATTTGAAATTAGAACAACGTTTTTTAGGAGGAAACCCTTTACGGGGACCCTTTTCAACCCAGGCACGGGTTAATATCAGCTTTTCGCTATTTGGCACCTAAACTATAGCCTATCAGACGTAGCATAGTCGATTACATGGATACCGTGGAATTTGAAATCAGAACAACGTTTTTCAAGAGGAAACCTTTTACGGGGACCCTTTTCAACCCCGGCACAGGTAAAAAACAATGTTTCACAATTCAGCACTTAGCCTATCAGACGCAGCATGGTCGATTACATGAATACCGTGGAATATGAAATTAGAACAACGATTTTTACCAGGAAACCCCTTAACGGGCACTCTTTTTATACCCGGCACGGGTAAAAATCGTTTTTTCACAATTCGGCACCTAGCCTATCAGACGCAGCATGGTCGATTACATAGGATACCGTACAATTTGGAATTCGAATTTGAACACAACTTTAGATTTTTTGTGGACACCGAAACGGTCGACAACAACAACAACAACGACAACAACCTGAATTTTTTTTCGGTTTTTTTGTTCTGTAAAATCACAGAAGCAACCGATGTTTAATTTTTTGGTTTGGATGGATAGGGTATCGGGCCACCTTAGCACATCAAATAGCATTTCTTGGTTTAGTCATTTATCATGAATGTTATGGTCGATTGAAATTTCAAAATATTCGCAATAAGCTTTCTGAAATAATATTGTGGGACTGCGCTGCCGCGCGTCCCACGAAAACATTCATTTTAAGCGGCATTCATAAAGCAGCATGTAGTGCCTGATATGATATGCGAAATCGCCACACGCAAATACTGTTATGAATGTCCTTGGTGGTGAGATACTCGACTTATTATTCTGTTGACTGACATTCTTTGTCTGAACGTGATTTTTTCACACATTGGCACAGACACACATTGCAAGTACGAAACAGAAACATTGCAACAGAAACATCAGCGAGTTTTTTTTGATACAAGGCCCTCAAATATCTGATAAAGCTGTACTATCATGAAACTCCATCAAAAAAACAACACCGAACCCGTAATTTGTTTTCAACAAAAAGGATCACAATCCGGAAATCACAAATAAATCAACCCCGCAATTTGTATGACTTATTTGTTCAAACGTGTCCCACTAAAATGACGTCATATACCGCTAAACATGCGCTTGTCGTTCACAGCAAACCAGACTTTCTGTTTAGCCGATTTCTTACTGTAAATAAATGGTGAATGTCGAATCCGTCACACCAAACTGACATTTTAGTGCCTGTACTTTGACAAACGGGCGTTTTTAAAGCAAATGACGTCATTTTAGTCTGGACACGTTTGATATATGATAAATCCACAATATATGGTGGCTCTCCGCATTTCGGCCTGGCCAACGTCATATGCAGAAGAGGTGTGACCTTTAAGTGATTTACCCCCACACAACCACACGCGTTTGATTGCAAGAATTCACGCTGAATGTATTTTATTCGTAGCATCGCTCACCAACGAGCAGCTCAATTGCCACAGTTGATTTGCCCTTCGTGCGTTCACCAACGTATCGTAAAGAAACCAATATCAATTGGGCTCGTCTTGTGATTAGGAGCAAAGGTACCGTGTGGTCGCCCCACATCAAAAAGGCGACTGCGCGATCCGTCCAGGAACTGCGCCTGACATACGGAATGGCCGAGTAAACATGGCAGCTTTTTCAGGGTGCAAAGAGCGCGCGAAATTTGAATGAAAGAAAAAAAAGTTCAGAAACCCAACTGTGTGCCAAATTTGACGTGTTTTTTTAACTAATGGATTCTTCGTGCTATCATGTTCATTCTTTCTCCTTTGCACATATGATTGGGAATTCTGTTGGCATTTTCTGAAAAAGACAACTCCTAGTCTGCGACTGATCCCGCCTTGATGGACTGCCTTATCAGTTCGGCCATACTATACGTAGAGGCGCCTGGGCTACCTGGGCGACAACTCACCCGCCTGCGCCAATAGCGACAGGTGTAAACATTGCCGGCCTCGCTTAAATCTTCGAACCGCAAGTTACCTGCAACAGTTCTTTTCTATTAATTGTTTCTTTTATTGTTTCAGTAATACCAGGAGTTGAGAGGAAGTGGTGAGAGGCCATAACGCATGTGTGACGCTAACACTGCGATACCAGTAACACGTTCTGTGATTCATGCTAACAAGAAGTCCACGTTGAGACGTCTGGAAAGTCAGAAGCCTAGGAATAGCGGGACAGGAAGTCCTCATTCTGTGACCAGTGCCAGTAAGGCGACGCCGCTGACAGCTGGCCGCTTAGGCCGCGCTACATCTGGCATGAGGCACACCCTTCGAGTGACTACTCAAGGGTCTGGCTCCGTATTTACCAGGACAGCGGACCCCCTGAAGACTGGGTGTCGGAGGGTGGATCCACAATAGGAATAAGGTCCCACCCCCACCTGCGCTCATCTCAGAACGACTTAAAGCCTGTGTGTTTCGGGTGTTTTTTCCTTGATAAGAGGCTTGCGAAGCCTTAGGTTTACCTACAGAAGTCGGTTGCCAGTACAAGTGAATTGTGCAATAACAAAACAATGTCGCACAACTGTGCAATGAAGATGTTCTGTAGGTGTCCTATCCTAAGGCTTCGCAACCTTAATTGGAGTCCATGTCATGTAAGAACGTGTCAAGACCATTTGCATGAGCTTTTCTGGTGTAAGTTATGATCAGTGAATCATTTGATTTGTTTGCTACATAATATAACAACATCTGACCACAAGTAAAACAAATGAAAGCAAATACAAAGTCGTTTATTTCAGTAATGCGGCTGTCAAAAATAGCAGAATTGCGTGAAAGCAACACCCTGTAGTGGCGGCAAAGTTTCGGCTGCATCTTATGACGTGCATTGTTTGTGGCAAAGTTGCATGTATGCAGGCGCAATTCTCAACAGTTATACCAGTGGCAGTTGCGGCCCCTTTTTAGTGGCAAAGTTGACACACAATCAACTAGTGGCAAGGTAACCACAGAACTGTGATTAAAAATACACGAAGTTCGCTGTTTTGCAGTTCCGCCACGGAAAGCGCATACCGCGCTGGCTGTCCCCAGCTCGTGGCTCCCCTAGGACTCGAAAAAAGTGAAAATTTTGACAAGAGTTGACGTGAAACCTGGGCCGCGATCGTCCCAGGCCGCGATCGTCCCAGACCGCGATCGTCCCAGACCGCGATCGTCCCAGGCCGCGATCGTGCCAAGCCGCGATCGTCCACGCCGCAATCGTGCCAAGCCGCGATCGTCCACGCCGCAATCGTGCCAAGCCGCGAACGTCCACGCCGCAATCGTGCCAAGCCGCGAACGTCCACGCCGCAATCGTGCCAAGCCGCGATCGTCCCAAACCGCGATCGTCCACGCCGCAATCGTGCCAAGCCGCGATCGTCCACGCCGCAATCGTGCCAAGCCGCGATCGTCCACGCCGCAATCGTGCCAAGCCGCGATCGTCCACGCCGCAATCGTGCCAAGCCGCGATCGTCCACGCCGCAATCGTGCCAAGCCGCAATCGTCCCAGCGCGCGATCGTCCACGCCGCAATCGTGCCAAGCCGCGATCGTCCACGCCGCAATCGTGCCAAGCCGCGAACGTCCACGCCGCAATCGTGCCAAGCCGCGATCGTCCCAGGCCGCGATCGTCCACGCCGCAATCGTGCCAAGCCGCGATCGTCCACGCCGCAATCGTGCCAAGCCGCGAACGTCCACGCCGCAATCGTGCCAAGCCGCGATCGTCCACGCCGCAATCGTGCCAAGCCGCGATCGTCCACGCCGCAATCGTGCCAAGCCGCGATCGTCCACGCCGCAATCGTGCCAAGCCGCGATCGTCCACGCCGCAATCGTGCCAAGCCGCGATCGTCCACGCCGCAATCGTGCCAAGCCGCAATCGTCCCAGCGCGCGATCGTCCACGCCGCAATCGTGCCAAGCCGCGATCGTCCACGCCGCAATCGTGCCAAGCCGCGAACGTCCACGCCGCAATCGTGCCAAGCCGCGATCGTCCCAGGCCGCGATCGTCCACGCCGCAATCGTGCCAAGCCGCGATCGTCCACGCCGCAATCGTGCCAAGCCGCGATCGTCCCAGGCCGCGATCGTCTAGGCTGCGATCTTTCAGGCCGCGATCTCTTGGGCCGCGATAGTACATTTGCCGTTTGTTTGTTTATGTGACTGTGCAACATTATCTATGGACGGTAGTATACAATAAACCGAGACGCAATATTGTGGGTTACCCGCCTGAGCACCACTGGAGGACGCCGGCCCTGGCGAGCTCAACCGCACTAGCGGGGCGCCCGCCGGCTCCGGGCCGCCACCGCTGACAGGGCGGGTAGACCGCATACGAAGGTCACAACCCTCTGCGTCACGAGTCCTCAGAGAGTTTCTGACCAACTCAACTGTATGCGGATTTGAGGGCGCGTCACACTTTGCGTGGATCAATGGTGCGACACGTGGTGATAAAACGTTACTGTTATGTGTATTGTGTTACAATAAAAGTGATTATTTCCGATAATTTGATTTACTGTCGGGCGACTGACACAGGCAAAGCTAAAACGTTCCGGATAAAACGAGCTAAGCTAAATGTTACAATTAATGCATAAAACTTTCAGGTGCTTCGCCAATGTCACCCAAGCGCCTAGTTCAACGAACGAGCGTCGAATCTATGTCGCGCAGTCGGCTCTGTTGATGAGGCGACACGCGACAACAACGTTGCGTGTCAACAACCGAACAAACGACGTTCCGAAGTGTTTAACTTGGAAGTGTTTATTCTGGTTGTCGAGGATAGAGTCTGTTGAATCAGTAGAAACGCAAAGAATAAATGCAGTAACACAAGGATCACCAATAACGTTGAACGTGTTGAGCATTTGTAAAAGAATAGTGTGCTTTAGAGGGCTCGTGTACTATTCCGGCCCGCGAAATTCCGGCCCGAAGAATTCCGGCCCGCTCATTCCGGCCTGAAGAATTCCGGCCTGAAGAATTCCGGCCCGAAGAATTCCGGCCCCACGAATTATCGCCAACACGAACAATATTAAACCACGAAGTGATTTTTGGTAATAAAATATCGATTGGTTATAATTATTCACGACGTGAATAAATAAATTCAAACAGCTAGTTTGAAACTTTGTTAGCCGTGCAGAATTATACCTGAGGTTTGTATTTTTGTTCTAACAAGTTCAACATACAGTCGAACTCACTAAAATGTGGAATCAGCTGATTGGTCGACCGAGCGGAGGCTGCTCACACTCCGCACCGTTCTTTTTTCGTGGATTTGGATTTTATTGAAACGTGTTTTTATGAATTTCCAGCACCCTTTTTGTGCTAAAAATAAACTCAAAGGTTAGAGACCGCGAAATTTAGAAAATTTTTATTCCACAGCTCAACTCAAAATGTATTTTTTGTTTAATGACGACGACGACGTCGTCGCTTAATTTTTGCGTGTGGACTGGAAAATAAAAGCCTGAAAGGAGTGAGCTGTGCATGGTTTGCTGCGTGCACCAAGTGAACACAGCAGCTTACCTAAAACAACTTGAAAACGAAAAAATGAAAAATGAAAGCAAAGTCGTCGTCGTGTCGTCGTCGTCCGCGAAGTCGGAACGCATTTTTTTTTAATTGCGGACGCATGTCGATCGGTCAGCTAGGAATGAAACCCCCTTCAGCTGGCTACACAGCGCACTCATATCAGGCTTTTGTCTTTCAGTTCACACGTAAAAATTAAGCGACGACGTCGTCGTCGTCGTCGTCAGTAAAAAATGCATTTTAAGCTGTTGAATAAAAAAATTAAATTTCGCAGTTCTCCAACCCTTTGAGTTTATTTTTAGCATAAAAATGGTGCTGGAAATTCACACTCATTCAAAAGAAACACGATTCAATAGAATCCAGATCCACGAAAAAAGAAGGGTGCGGAGTGTGAGCAGCCTCCCCTCGGGCGACCAATCAGCTGATTCCACATTTTATTGAGTTCGACTGTAATGACTTTTGCTTCTGCACCAGTGCCCCCCCCCCCCTTGAAATTTGCTTGACACCCCGACCCCACCTTGCGAAATTTGCCTAAAAAAGAAATTTTTTGAAGCACCGAAAAAAGTCACGTCTGAAATAATGAAAATGCAACCTAGCCAGCAAGATCACGCAAATCAAATAATGCAGAAATAATACCAAAAGGACAAAACAGAGCACAAACAAAAATCAGTTGAAGTAATGGTTCACAAATCCTGGTTCGTGATAAAAAATCTTTTTATTTATTATTTTGAAAAAAGATTCCTCTTTCCAAAAAATCAACATCAATTAAAATCAATTTCCAAACATCATTAAAAATACACTATAACATGTGAACATCAATATTTTATTACCAAAAATCACTTCGTGTAGTTTAATATTGTTCGTGCTGGCGAAAATTGGTCGGGCCGGAATTCTCCGGGCCGGAATTCTTCGGGCCGGAATTCTCCGGGCCGGAATTCTTCGGGCCGGAATTCTTCAGGCCGGAATGAGCGGGCCGGAACTCTTCAGGCCGGAATTAGCGGGCCGGAATTGTACCCCCCCCCGCTTTAGAGTTACTAGATCACCAGAATAATACTGTAGGAGAGGAAAGCTGTCGTCCACACAAAGCGTGGACTCTACAATATGACATGCCGTGCCGTACGTCGATATATAACCAATCGCGCAACGTGAAATGCAACCAATCAGATAGTGCCACGTGTGTGTGTGTGTACCAGGTGGTCGATGTGAAAGGACCCGGCGATCGCCTGTCAACAAAGCGCAGCGTTATTGGTTGGAAATCTTTGAATCGATTGACATTCCGGCGGAACTGTGCAAGGATCAAGGTTAGGCCCTGACCTGAAAACCGTTCATTTTGTTCACACGTGGTTTTCAGTTTACATTGTAACTCAGAAACATATGCAACTAGCTGATTGGTTGGTGATCGTGATGCGTGCATTCTATGCAAACCAAACTCAGGAATTCATGCACAGAATGCATGCATCCTGGGATCATCGACCAATCAGCTAGTTGCATATGTTATTGAGTTAGACTGTGATGTTGTCTCACAAACAAACACACAGGCACACTGCAATATTCCACTGCGCGTGTGATTGCGCATGTTTGCCAAGTGTGTTTGCTTGTGTGTGTGTCACGCGTGAAAGAAAGTGATTGATTCAATACCAATTACGTAACGTCTTTTATTTTGGTCCCGCGTCTCAATGCGCGCATAGATTGGTAAGCAGTCTCATGCACGACGCAGCAATTCAAAATTGGAATCCGAGTCCTCTAAATAAGGCCCGGTCACTTAGGCTATTCTGAATTACCACATGCAGATTGAAACTAGTTTCCTTTTACGTTCACAACCGCATTGAGTCGCAGGTCTTAAAGAAAAGATAATAATTGATTCTGTTGCAAAGCTGTGTTTGGGCTCTTTCAGTTGCTCACCCAAAGAAGTTGACCTGCCAATTAAACGACATGATTCTTATAGCTTTCAACGCTGTTTGATATCCTGTTTTGCCTAATAATATTTTTCTGTTATCTCGGGTAACATAAACTCATGGAACTCTTCTAGTTCTAGTATCTTAGTGTTTATGCGATCTGCACCATTGGTTTTTTATTTCAAAAATGTATCAAACGAATTTTTTCAATTGTTGACAGTCGCAACGTTTTGGTCATGTTTTTTGGACCGTTTTTTGGTCGTTTTTTCATCTCAAGAACTATTGCCAAGATATTTCATCCAACTATACTCGATTGTTTCGTTGTTGTTTGTTAAAATTTGCGATGCAATAAACACCATATGAACAAAATGCAACTGTATGGAAACACGTAGTTGTTTGCCGCGTTTCGCAAGTGCAGGCCACGGGTTGACGGCGGCCAAAAGTGTTGAATATTCACGACGCACCCTCCAACAATCAACCAACGCAGATGAAACAAAAACCTAAACTATACAATAATAAATGTTTGTTTCGGTATGCAACTGAAAAAATCAACAAACAGTTAGTGTCTATTATGTCCGCAACGCGATTTATTGTTCTTTTTTTATTGTTGTTCCCGACAGGATTCTGATTTGATACACATTCTGCACACTATAACAACGTGCAAGCACTGTTTCTAGCGGTTTCGCCTGGTAAGCGTATACCGCGGGCCCCCAGGCTCGTCAGTACGACAAGGCCCGGGCGGCACAGCCCAATCAAACATGATGACCAGCTCAGACGGATGTTATGTCTGGCTGAAACATCAGCGAAACAGTGGATCACACAAGACAAACCAGACGCGGAACAGAGTTGTCCACAGCAGTACTGGTGCTTGTGTGCTGTTGTATAACAACGTGCAAGCACTGTTTATAGCGGTTTCGCCCGGTAAGCGTATACCGCGGGCCCCCAGGTTCGTCAGTACGACAAGGCCCGGGCTGCACAGCCCAATCAAACATGATGACCAGCTCAGACGGATGTTATGTCTGGCTGAAACATCAGCGAAACAGTGGATCACACAAGACAAACCAGACGCGGGACTATGTTGCATCAATGTGCGTGACCGCCGAGATTTCCCGAGGCGTACAAATTGGAAAAATTGAAACAATGCGTTGTTGACGCTGAATAACACTAACGTATTATCTTTCATTTTGGTCCCGAGGTAATACGGTATGTATTTATCGCAAATTTGATTAGATTCGTTTCAAATGTAACAATACATGGATAAAAAACTCATTTCAAACCTGAACAAAATACAAAATTAGTCTGAATTGACTGAGCCATGAATTGCGAAAATCGGCCTCGGAAATTATGATCTAGGCGATGTTATGGGTTGGCAGTTGGTGCGTTTCACAGCATGATGTGTTTCACGTCTTGTGCGCCGACATGATTTTTTTGTTGTGATTTAATTAATTAATTTTCCTTTAATCACAGTTACTTTTCATTCAGTTATGTTGTTTACGTGTGATTTGGAGCAGCGTACTGCGCGGATTATTTTTAAACGTCTGAAAACACACAGTACTTCACGTTTCGATTTCTGTGGCTACGTCACTGATTTCGTCTTTTTTGTTAAAATACCTAACCTAACCCTATTGAAATACCTAACCTGTTTTTTTCTTACATATCAGTTGTAATTTAACGGAAGACACTATTTTTGTTTTCAAAACTGCTCCTGAAAACACTGCCGTATTGTTCTGTTGTGCTGCATCTGCCTCCGTCTCGCTCGATCTGGCGCAGATACAAAACAATAAAAAAATCAAAAGTGTCGCTTTTTTCCAGTCGTCAATCAACAGCACCACGAATAGCCGTGTCCCATGGCGCGTTACGCACGTGTTGCCTCAGTCCTTCTGAGCGTCTTGTGTTTGATGGTTGCTGTGCGTTTCTCTGACGCTTGCTGGGCGAGCTTACTGTCAGGTTAGTCAGATCCATAAAAAACCGCTTTTCTTTTCCTTGAGCGCACAGGTTTTGCAAAACGGTGCGTAAATTCAATGTGCCTGGTGCGGCTGCCGCAAAACAGTGCATAAAATGAATGTACCTGGTGCGGCTGCCGCAACATTGTATTCTTCTGACACGGCTACTGTATGCTCTGTTGTTGCGTACAGGCTTGCAGTGCGCCAGTCCAACTAACACGGGCAACGCCACTGTGCAGCATCACCCGAACTCGCCCACGATCACCATCGGCTGCGCATCATACACCAATCATTACGTTAACATCGACGGCGTCCGCTACGATCACCAGGTGTCGCGGCACTGCATCAACGGACAGTGGGACTTCACGCAGGCGAACTGCATTCCATGTATGTTCCGTTTCATTCCATTATAATATTTCTTATTTCAACGTGTCCCAATATGCGTGACGCGCAGATTGGGAAAATGTTTCATGGCTGTGCGGCAATTTGAAAGCAGCAAAACCTAACGTATTCTGACGGCAGATTTGTGCAAGAAATTGAGAAAAAAAACTAATCAGAATCTTTTCTCACTTAATAATAAATAAATACACACAATGTATAGCTTTTTTAAAACACTGAAAAAATCGATACAGTCAAAACGTGTGTGCAATGTTAGTGCAGTCAATTCTGGCATATGCTAATTGGCGCATGCCCGCTGGTTCGACCAATAATCAGTAGTGATTTATATTGCCTGTGCGTTTTATATTTCGTCGTCAGTCTTTCTTTTTCAACGACGGTTTTCATGACTCGAGACTATCGTATGTATTTTCAGACCTTCCATCTTTGTGGACTTCCATATTTCCAGGCTTTCAACATTTCGAGACTTTCCATTTTGCCAAACGTTCCATCTTTCCGGAGCTTTTCCATCTTTGCACGACGTTCGCAGACGATTGCAGACTGTCGGCCAATGTCGCGAGCGGTGCTCACTGCAGGCGAAGAGTGTCGCTTCATACCGGCCGCACTCGCCTTTCTGTTGTCCGAGCAACCGATCGGCAGCGAATTCACGATTTCCGTAAGTCGCTGTGGCAAAAGCGCGCAGTCCGAAAGACCGAACTGACACTTCGCTCTTGTTTTCACAGTCACAATTAAGCACACCAGATGGTTTGGTAAGTTTGCATTACTTTGTATGCAGTGTGTTTTTTAACCTGTCACCTTTTAAGAAAAACACAGAGCCGAGAAAACAGAAAGAACGGAACCAAACTAGAAAAGGGACATATTTCGTCTCAAATGGGGCTTTGGTTCTATGACCAAAGCCAATTTCTGCTTATTCTATTTTAATTCAAAAAATTCGCGGGCTCTGTATTTTGCCAAAAAAGGATAGGTTTAAAAAACAAGCAGTATACGTATTGTCAATGGGCACTTCAGTGCTAAGTATAACTGAACTGAACTGAACCAACAAACGCACTGGCGCACACATATTTTCATATTCATATAAAATCGATGTTTCCAGAGATATCCAGTCAATCAACATTCGTCCGCCTCCCTCGTCCGAAACAGTAGCCAAAGTGCGGAGGTCCACCCCCCCCCTCACCCGAAAATCCTACCCGTGAACGGGCAGATACCCGTGTACCCCCCTCCCCCTTTACTTCGACACGGGTACTAGACTCCCCCCCCCCACTCCCCTCCACGAGAAAACACGCGATCGCACCCCCCTCACGGTGGTCAATCTCATCTCAATTTTTCCCAAAAATACCGTAATTTTTGCATTTTTCTTGACGTTTGCGTCTGTCCCTGCATAAATTTTGTTGTTTCTGACCAAACAAGCAGCTTCTTTGCACAAAATATTCTGTATTCTACAAGAATTTCTGTGTTTTTCCAAGGAAAAAATTTGGTATTACCCGTGCGATCCCGTGCACCCACCCCCTCACGAAATTTTCCTGCCAGTGCACTCTCCTCAAGAAAATTTTCTGCCCGTGCACCCCCCTATTTCGCCTGTGTTATTTCTACGGCTGATTCGCCCGAAATCGTTACGATTCAGTACCTAGAATTGCTCACATAAGAAAACTGACCCAAAAGCCGTGATCGGCGCAATGAATTACCCTGGACAACACAGTCTTCTTGTTTTTTTGCTTTTAGACCGATTTCGCCAATTTCCACGGCCGATTTGCCCGAAATCGTCACGATTCAGCATCTAGAGTTGCTCACATAAAAAAACTAACCCAAAATCCGTGATCAGCGCATTGAATTACCCTAGAAAACACCCTTTTCTTGTTTTTCGTTTCTGGACCGATTTCGCCAATTTCCACGGGCGATTCGCCCGAAATCGTCACAATTCAGCATTTAGAGTTGCTCACGTAAGAATACTAACCCAAAATCCGTGATCAGCGCATTGAATTCCTACGGACTAGACATTTTTCCTACATTTCGTAGCTCAGACAAAAATTGTGAGAGTGAAAAACTGATATTATCGTTACAGGAAGACCGCGTGCACAAAAGTTTCACGCGTTGGGGAAAAGCCGGACACCAAACCAGACGCATGACGTCATCCGACGTCTTTCGTCAGCTACCGTAACCCAATTTTGAATTCCCGCGGATTCTTGAAACGTTTTTCCTATCCCTGTGTGCAAAGGCATAGAGAACCGGGACCAAAATCATGCGGATGCGCGAGCGAGCGTAGCGAGCGGAGAGCGCATCACGCATAATATGAGCCGTTATCCCCTCGCGCGCTTTTTTCAAATTTGCTCGCTGCGTCCAGCGAGCATAGTATAAGCCACAAACTTGGCACTGTGCACACGAAACAAACACCCAAAGTTGTGCTTGGAGCCGCGAAAAATTTTTTATCCGACTACTTTTCATACGCTGTAGACACGAAAAACCTATTCTGAAAACAGTGTTACTTCTTTCCCTTTGTCCTTTTTTTTCAGCTATGTAATCAACATGTGTTCGCCCTTTCAATTTTTGCCTGCGACACTTTCACAGTCGAACAAAAATGTTCCCTGGGGTAATTCCACCCGGAGATTTTGAAAATTGGGTTAATTTTTTACCCCGACCCTGTTTTTTGGGTAAAAATTGGGCATTTTTAATTGTTCGGAGGGTTTTCACCTGGTTTTAAGTGTTCGCCCTTTCAATTTTTAGCTGGGACACTTTCACAGTTGAACAAAAATGTTTCCTAGGGTAATTTCATCCGTATTTTTTGAAAATTTAGTTAATTTTTTTGCCCGGGCACTTTTTTGAGTCAAAATTGTGCATTCTTTGAAAGTTCGTAGCATTTTGACTGGGTATCAGTTTTTCACTCTTACAAATTTTGTCTGAGCTGCGAAAAATAGTAGGAAAAAGGTCTAGTCCGTAGTAATTCAATGCGCTGATCACGGATTTTGGGTTAGTTTTCTTACGTGAGCAACTCTAGATGCTGAATCGTGACGATTTCGGGCGAATCGGCCGTCGAAATTGGCGAAATCGGTCCAGAAACGAAAAACAAGAAAAGATTGTTTTCCAGGGTAATTCAATGCGCTGATCACGGATTTTGGGTTAGTTTTCTTACGTGAGCAACTCTAGATACCGAATCGTGACGATTTCGGGCGAATCGGCCGTCGAAATTGGCGAAATCGGTCCAGAAACGAAAAACAAGAAAAGGGTGTTTTCCAGGGTAATTCAATGCGCTGATTACGGATTTTGGGTTAGTTTTCTTACGTGAGCAACTCTAGATACTGAATCGTGACGATTTCGGGCGAATCGGCCGTGGAAATTGGCGAAATCGGTCCAGAAACGAAAAATAAGAAAAGGATGTTTTCCAGGGTAATTCAATGCGCTGATCACGGATTTTGTGTTAGTTTTTTTATGTGAGCAACTCTAGATACTGAATCGTGACGATTTCGGGCGAATCGGCCGTGGAAATTGGCGAAATTGGTCCAGAAATGAAAAAAAAACGGTGTTTTCCATGGTAATTAAATACACTGATCACGGATTTTGTGATAGTTTTTTCATGTGAGCAACTCTAGATACCGAATCGTGACGATTTCGGGCGAATCGGCCGTGGAATTTAGTGAAACCGGTCCAGAAATGAAAAACAAGAAGTCGGTGTTTTCTATGGTAATTCATTGCGCCGATCACGGCTTTTGGGTCAGTTTTCTTATGTGAGCAATTTCTAGGTACTGAATCGTGACGATTTTGGGCGAATCGGCCGTAGAAATAGCATAGACGAAATTGGCCTAAAAACGAAAAATGAAAAACCTGAGTTGTGTGCCCAACGTATTGTGATTTTGGTCCGACCTTCGGGGCTTATGTAAAAGTCAGAATATTATCTAAAAATGCGGGAGACGCATATAAAAGGAGGAATATGGCCTTGTGTAAGCAGTGAAAGACTTGGCTCGACAACCTTTTCAAGTCTCTGATGTGGTACACACGGATACAAGTACATAAGAGTCATATTTTTGCGCCGTTTATTTTTTATTTAGGTTGCAAGTGGCAACCCTCGTACATTGTAGACAAATGAAACTTTCACATTTGCCTTTTTCTAGCATTTAGCGACCTCTAAAACCACTAAAATAACGATCAGACTTTAGATCGCTGACACTGGTTTGCACAAAGTGTATCGCAGAGGCATTGGGAACGCAAGGTCTCCTTCTGTGGCAATGACTCACCGGTTTATCCTGGCACAAGAGTTTGGTAAAAAGGGTGAAAATCAACGGAAGACAACACTTTTTGCACTGGTGCTGCTGTATGCACAGCGGTGCGTACGTTAGCAACAACGATAAAGCTACATGCAGCAATGTTTTGCAATCTCTGATGTTTCTGTTTTTTGCACAGAATTTACAGTATAGCCGATTAAACATGGCAGCTTTTTTCAGGGTGCAAGGAGCGCGCGAATTTTGAATAAAAGAAAAAGAAGTTCAGAAAGCAAATTGTATGCCAAATTTGACGCGTTTTTTAAGCTAATGGATTATCCGTAGTATTCTGTTCATTCTTTCTCCCTTGCACACATGATTGGAAATTATGTTGGCATTTTTGAAAAAGACAACTCCTAGTCAGCGACTAATCCCGCCTTGACGGACTGCCTCATTTATTCGGCCATGCTGTTCAGAATTTCGCACATGATGTGATTTTAGACTAAACTGAAGAGGACAATTGAAAAATATCTAGATAACTTCAAAATTTTTACGCTTTTCAACAAGCTTGTAAACAACAAACGCGGCGCAAAAATATGACTCTTATGTACTTGTATCCGTGTGTACCACATCAGAGACTTGAAAAGGTTGTCGAGCCAAGTCTTTCACTGCTTACACAAGGCCATATTCCTCCTTTTATATGCGTCTCCCGCATTTTTAGATAATGAAAGATAATACCCAGTCAAACTTTCCAAAAAATACACAATTTTGACCAAAAAAGTGCCCGGGCAAAAAAATAAACCAAATTTTTAGAATCTACGGATGAAATTACCCTAGGAAACATTTTTGTTCAACTGTGAAAGTGTCCCAGCTAAAAATTGAAAGGGCGAACACTTAAAACCAGGAGAAAACCCTGCGAACTTTTAAAAACGCCCAATTTTTACTCAAAACAAGGTCGGGGCAAAAAATTAACTCGGTTTTCAAAGTCTACGGATGGAATTACCCCAGAAAGTTGTCCGATAAATTTTTTTTCGCGGCTCCAAACACAACTTTAGATGTTCTGTTCGTGTGCACAGAACCAAGTTGTGGCTATTATTATGCTCGCTGCAGGCCAGCGAGAAAGTTTGAAAAACGCGCGCGAGGGGATATCAGGCCATATTATGCGTGATGCGCTGTCCGCTCGCTGCGCTCGCTCGCGCATCCGCATGATACATGTTATTTTTGTGTGCACGTTCGCAGGGCGCATCATGCGAAAACAACGGTGACAGTTGCTCCAAACGCTTGGACATCACCACCGCCAGCAGCACGTACAGTCTGGCAACTGCAGACACGGTGATCGCTCGATGCGTCGACGGGGCGCCGCCGTCGTTTCAAGTGCCACAGACTGCCACCTCAACCACCTACCTCAACGTGAACCTGTTGCACTGTTTCGATTAGTAATGCATCATTATTAAAACAGGTGCATGTGCAGTGGCGGTGGCGGTGGCCCCTGCGCTTTAACACAGGAAAGAAAAAAAATGCAAAAACTAAATTGATCATTTTCACCTTATCAAAAAGGCTTGGCTTAGGATTAGGTTTAGGATTAGGAACCTACAACGACTCATTGCAAGCAATCTCTGATCAGAAATCAAAAAAATCACTTTTAAGTATGTATACAAATCGTTTCGATTAGGGTTCGGTGAAAAAATAATCCGGATCTTTTTTTAGTTAAAAAATTTTAATTTTGTTCGAAGCGTCTCGTCGAGTTGAGTTCAGCTAAACCACTTTCAGAACGATCCGGAAAACTATAGGAGCGAAAATCGTGTTTTTGCTGAAATTATGTCCATTTCATAGAGGGAAAGGTACATTTTCAACAGTAAAACAGGACAATTTTTGACGTGTACTTGAATATTGAACCGTTCTTAGTTGTTCCTCTATAGAAAATTACCAAAATTTGACTGTATTCAAAAATTCCTGTTTGCTGTAGCTAAGTGGGCAACCCCTGTCGACCCGGTCGCCCCCCCCCCCCAAGACACTTACTTTCAGGTTCTTTCTTCAAATCATCGTATCGAAAACACGTACCATGATTTCGCGATCACGTTGCGGGCAACTGACAGACGCAAGTTTAACACGTTAGTTTAGCTTAGCACGCAAGTTTTAACATGTGGCCATGTTATCGGGTATCTGAAAAACGGTCGTGTGATGTGGCATTGACCAACACCTCCGCTCCAATTGTTTAACAATATATCGCACAAATCCATTGTAGACCTATAACATACGCCAATCAACAAGATATCATGTTCATCTCAAGGCCTACCGACTAAAAAAACATGTTCTAAGTTGCAACAAAACGATTTCTGAAACGATATTTCAATTCAGTTAAGTCATTTCAACGCTAAAAATTGACCCTAGAAGTCATCCAAATCGAAAAACATGGAGTACGTCGGTCAAAATAACCAAATAATGACATGTACCTAAGCACACAAAGAAGTTGAGAAGAAAATTTGGTTTGAACTTTCAAAAAATTATGCCATAAATCGAATTTTCAGAGCAAAGTAGGAAAAAAGTTTTTTACTTTTTTTTAATTTAAAAAAATCCAAATTAAAAAAAAAACGAAAAAAATTAAAAAAAGTCAAACCCCCTAACCCCAGTTTCGATCCTTAGAATTGTTTTCGATGACTAATGTCCTAAAGATTGTGAAAGAATCCATTACAATCAACATCCTTTTCATTGTTCATACCAAAATTTCATGCCGAACAACAAACAACTTATGCCCGTTCTTTTAAACTCTTTGGAATGTGATGAACTTTGGAATGTAATTTTGACATTTTTCTGGTGTGCGCCTGATGTGAACCCAGTGCACTCTTGTATTACACGGACAGTTATATATGCAGATGTTGCAGACACATATAAATAAACACACAGGCACACACACACCCATGTATAGCTCTGGCACGCGCACTCTGTGGTAATATTGTTTTGTGGACTTTGCACCATCACTGTGTTACAAACAGAGTACATTGTATTGCAGTATTTTTTGGACTTTAGTACACCAACAATAATTCGTTTAGGACGCTCAGCAAAAACATATTTCAGAACTTTCAGAAATCTGATGTCAAAAATTTTTGAGTAAAATTCGTCGCTGTCAAGTTTTTGGTGGGGTCTGGGTTTGTTTTGTTGTCGCTGTTTCGTTTGTTGTTGTTTGTTTTGTCAGTCTGTCTTTTAAAACATGCTTGTTCTTTGTACATTTTTTCTGGTGAAAAAATTAACTGATATCCATTGATGAACCATGAGACTCATTAAACTTTTTTTTCAAATCGTGAAGCAAATTTTAACAACACGATAGCGCCAGAGAAAAAATACCAAAAATTGCTTCAAACTTCAAGCGCACTAATAGACACAGTAATATTCACTTCACGGGCGGCGGAGAACTGTAGGATAACTATCGGCTGTTGAAGACATATTTCAGATATTCACAGATCAAAGTTGTGTGAAAACACGCTGATTTTTACCATTTACCATTGAACAGAACACTAAACTAAAGCAACGCTCATTGCTCACATGCCAAATGCACAACAACAAAATCAACAAAGCACCGAAACAAATTTGTCAAACCATTGAACAGCTCTGAAACGGAGGAATCAACTGGTTAATTCTCGGGTCTCAGCTATTCCGGCCGGATCCGGCAAATTTGCACCGGAATCCGGACCGGATCCAATTTTAGGCGTAGGAATCCGGACCGGATCCAATTTTAGGCGCAGGAATCCGGACCGGAAGCGGCTCCATCCCTACCGTACTATCATATCGTGACACTCACAACACCGAACCCGTAATTTGTTTTCAAAAGGATCACAACCCGGAAATCACAAACAAATCCACCAATTTGTATGGTGGCTCTCCGCATTTCGGCCTGGCCAACGTCATATGCAGAAGAGGTGTGGCCTTATCATAAGTGATGTACCCCCACACAACCACACGCGTTTGATTGCAAGAATTCACGCTGAATGCATTTTATTCGTAGCATCGCTCACCAACGAGCAGCTCAATTGCCACAGTTGATTTGCCCTTCGTGCGTTCACCAACGTATCGTCGTACTCTTCGAGCTCGCAGTCGCTGTACAGAGCACCAGACGTCAGCTGATCCGTATCAACCAGACAACAGTGCAGAATTGTCTGCACGCCTAGAGAAATAACCATAGAAACTGAACTTAGAGAATGCAATCCAATACAGTCGAACTGCAGGAGATCAGCGTCGTCGTTGGTGATCACGTGATGCATGCTTTTTGGGCAGAAATTGCAGTGGCGCGGAGTATGGTTTGCACAGAAAGCATGCATGCACGTGATCATCAACCAATTAGCTAATTCGGCGCTTTCCTATAGTCGGACTGGATAATTTCGGGCATTAGCTGATTGGCTGGTGCGTTACCGTAATCAGATTCAAACGCGGGCCGTTCAAATTGCACTTTGCTTTTTTAAAATTTTTAATTTTTGAGTGATTGTGTTGATGAATGTTTGGATTTTTAATGGGCAAAACTTGTTTATTATTTATGAAATACAGAAACATCAAAAAAAGTACATTTTTAGGCGAATTTTTATTTTTTTTAGAAAAAAGAACGACGGCGACGGTGATGCGCTCTCGACGCTCGAAAAGTGCATATTCGTTTGAAAACCGATTGCTTTTCAAATTTTTCCCACAAAATAAATCATCATGAACAAAATTTTCGATTAAAAATCAAACACAACAACATTTTTAGTTGTCGTCGTTGCCGTCGCCGTCGTACTTGTTCGGAAACTGAACTTGTGCCTTTAGAAACAGCTGCTTTTAGTTTTTCTGCATCTTTGAGCTGTTTATAGACAATTTGTTGCAGTTTAAAATACATATTTTAGCGTAACTTTCCAAAAATAGAGTAACTTTCCACAAATAAAGTAACTTTGATATTTTAGCGTAACTTTCAACAAATAAAGTAACTTTGATATTTTACCGTAACTTTCAACAAATAAAGTAACTTTGATATTTTACCGTAACTTTCAATTTTCGATGAATAACAGCTGTCCTATTTTAGCGTAACTTTCAATATGTTACGCTAAAATAGGATAGGGCTAAGAACTGTCCTATTTTAGCGTATCAACATATAAACAGCTCATTCAAAGCTATTTCAGCCGCGAAACTTTGTAAACCTACGTTATTTTGCACGGAGATTTCAAATTTTGACCTTGTGGGTTACGGTAGCGCCCGGTTTGGTCCCAATACGATCTTAGTTTCATCAACAACCCACAAACAACTTGGTAACCGCAACCAAACCAGTGAAACAAACTAGATTAAGGTTGTTTTGCACGCAGATTTTGAATGACAGTTTTCCGGATTACGGTAACGCCTGGTTTGGTCTCAACACGATCTTAGTTCCGTCAACAATCCACAAACAGCTTGGTAGCCGCAACCAAATTAGTGAAACAAGTTAGATTAGAGTTGTTTTGCATGGAGATTTCAAATTTAAAATTTGTGGGTTACGGTAACGCTTTGTTTGGTCTCAACACGATCTTAGTTCCATCAACAACTCACAAACAGCTTGGTAACCGCAACCAAACCGGCGAAACATGCTAGATTAGTGTTGTTTTGCACGCAGATTTTAAATTTAAACCTTGTGGGTTACGGTAACGCCTGGTTTGGTCTCAACTCGATCTTAGTTTCATCAACAACCCATAAACAGCTTGGTAACCGCAACCAAACCGGTGAAACAAGCTAGATTAAGGTTGTTTTGCACGAAGATTTCAAATTTAAACCTTGTGGGTTACGGTAACGCTTCGTTTGGTCTCAACACGATCTTAGTTCCATCAACAACTCACAAACAGCTTGGTAACCGCAACCAAACCGGCGAAACATGCTAGATTAGTGTTGTTTTGCACGCATATTTTAAATTTAAACCTTGTGGGTTACGGTAACGCATGGTTTGGTCTTAACACAATCTTAGTTTCATCAACAACCCACAAACAACTTGGTAACCGCAACCAAGCCGGTGAAACAAGCTAGCTTAAGGTTGTTTTGCACGCAGATTTTGAATTTCAGCTTTCTGGATTACGGTAACGCCTGGGTTGGTCTTAACACAATCTTAGTTTTGTGAACAACCCACAAACAGCTTGGTAACCGCAACCAAATCGGTGAAACAAGCTAGATTACGATTGTTTTGCACGCAGATTTTGAATTTCAGCTTTTTGGATTACGGTAACGCCTGGTTTGGTCCCAACAGGAACTTATTACCGTGAAAAACATAGAAATTTATTTATTTACGTTTATTTATTTGAAGTGTGCACCCCGGGTGTAACGATTTGTTCGCACTAAGGACGTTTGACCTCCACGCTCCGAGTCCCCGGCCTCGAACGCTGATGTGGGGATCAGAGCGCTCGGAATTTCGTCGACCTGCACTTTTGCTCAAAGTGAAAATACTCGTTTGCGTTTGGTTGTGTGTGTGCGTGTCAGTCGTTAATATTTCCACAGTTAATTCACAATTCAATTCGTTTCCTCTCTTTTCTTTTATTATTTATTCGAATAAAACAGTCGACAGACGAAGAATAGAACGGCACCGCTTCGATAGAACTTTCTCGACGTTATTACAGGAAAGACGGTCAGTAGTCAAGAAGCAGAAGAATAAAAACACGTTCTGGCACAAACTGACACCGAACAATAGCCGGGCACGGTTATTTATACAGTAAGTCACGTGACACCGGATTAACTGGGGTTAGGAAAGAAACAACCAATCAACACACAGAAACAGACAACACAAACCAATCAGACGCGCCCACAACTACCAATCAGAAACGAGTAGGCGAGTGTCTGCACACACGCACCCTGTTATACGCAGTCACGCCAGGCACTCCCAGCACGCAAAAAGAGAACGGTACGCCGCAAGGAAGCATGAGGCTAAAGTAGGCCATTACATATTATTTATTTACTTAAAAACATTTTTAAAAAGTTTCATCGGTTCGGTTGCGGTTACCAAGCTGTTTATGGGTTGTTGATAAAACTAACATCGTTTTGAGACCAAACCAGGCGTTACCGTAACCCACAAGGTTTAAATTTGAAATCTTCATGTAAAACAACCTTAATCTAGCTTGTTTCACCGGTTTGGTTGCGGTTACCAAGCTGTTTGTGGGTTGTTGATGAAACTAAAATCGTATTGGAACCAAACCAAGCGTTACCGTAATCCAGAAAGCTGAAATTCAAAATCTGCGTGCAAAACAACCCTAATATAGCATGATTCACCGGTTCGGTTGCGGTTACCAAGCTGTTTATGGGTTGTTGATGAAACTAACATCGTTTTGATACCAAACAAGGCGTTACCGTAACCCACAAAGTTTAAATTTAAAATCTCCGTGCAAAACAACCTTAATCTAGCTTGTTTCACCTGTTTGGTTGCGGTTACCAAGCTGTTTGTGGGTTGTTGATGGAACTAAGATCGTGTTGAGACCAAACGAAGCGTTACCGTAACCCACAAGATTTAAATTTGAAATCTCCGTGCAAAATAACGTAGGTATACAAAGTTTCGCGGCTGAAATAGCTTTAAATGAGCTGTTTATATGTTGATACGCTAAAATAGGACAGTACGAAGCCCTATCCTATTTTAGCGTAACATATTGAAAGTTACGCTAAAATATCAAAGTTACGGTAAAATATCAAAGTTACTTTATTTGTTGAAAGTTACGTTAAAATATCAAAGTTACTTTATTTGTTGAAAGTTACGCTAAAATATCAAAGTTACTCTATTTGTGGAAAGTTACCTGGCAGAAGAACTGTCCAAAGTTGTTACCTCCTCATAGCAGATCTTAATAGTGTCCGAATAAAACATCAGCGAAACTTAGCGCACAGAATCTCGCAAAATCAACCATCCCGGGACAACGAAGCCACTGCCAACCGAAATGCGACGGTGAAAAACAAAGAAAAACAGCAGTAAACCTTGCTCGATGGTACGCGAGAAAAACCAAATTAGGGGCGCAGCGAGCAGCCGCAGCACCGGAGACACGTGACGACCGAGGCGAGTGCCGCGCACGAAACCCGGTCGGACCGCATAAACTGCAATGGTGCAGTGGAGACAACGACACTTCCGTTTGGCCTACACAGTTCACCCGCAGATATTACCGTTTCGTTTCGTTCAACGATTGTAAGCAATACGCATTTACAGTCTATCTCGCTAATATATGCAACTCGCTGATTGGTCGGCTCCTCACGCTCCGCACCCCTGGGAACGGGATTCAGAAAATATCATGTTTTTTTGTTGTTCAGCGGTTTGTTTTCATTTTTTTCATGCCGAAAAAATTCTAAATCAAAAACTACAAAATTCCAAACGTTTGAATTGGTAAAAAATTAGTAAACTGAAGTTTTTTTGGTTGATTGACGGCGACGACGTCGTCGAGAATTTTTGCTTTCAAACGTACCGCTGGCCGCTGCTGCGTGTTCAAAACAAATTTAAAACAAACAAACAAAATAACAAAACTTGCTTCCAACGATTTCGACGGTTTTCATCCCGCTTTTAACAATTGATTCATTGGGTGCGCCATGTCCATTCATTGTTGTTCAAAGATTGTTCACATTGTCAATAAATACTGTCACCTGCTGCGTTCTTCTTCTCTGTGCTTCGGACATAGTTGTTCTAGGGGGGCCTGGGGGGGGCCGGCCCCCCCAAAAAAATTTTCGAATCTATCTCTATCAGACAGGTTTTTTCGGCTCAGCTATTATCTATCTAAAAAATTTTCTCAGCCAGCTATCTATCAGAAAATTTTTGTCTTCGAAGACATGAAATGAGTCAATTTTTGACCAAAATTGACCATTTTTGCTCGTAATTATTGAAAATTTCGCTAATTTTAGGTAAAATACGCGTGTATACTTGATTTTTAGTGTATTTTTAGCATTATTTTGCTGTTTTTATAGCTTTTTAGCATTTTAGCTATCCATCTATCAATTTTCAAAATTTTGACCGGCCCCCCCCAAAGTCACATGGCCCCCCCCCCGGCCCCCCCCAAAATTTTCCAGCTATCTATCTATCTAGAAAATTTGCTCCAGCTATCTATATCGGCCCCCCCAAGCCCTCGGCTCTGGAACAACTATGGCTTCGGACACACAGTAGCGGCCAGCGGCGGCACGCTCTTTTCATGCCTAAAGGCAAAAACTAAACCAAAAACCATAGACGACGTCGTCGCAGTCAATCAACCAAAAAAGAAATTTTTTTGACATTGTGACCAATGCAAATTTTTGGAATTTGGTAGTTTTTTATTTAGAATGTTTTTTCGGCATGAAATAAATGAAAACAAACCGTTGAACAATGAAAAACATGATTTTTTCTGAATCCCGTTCCCAGGGTGCGGAGCGTGAGGAGCCGACCAATCAGCGAGTTGCATATATTAGCGTGATAGACTGTAGTTGCGAACGTAGTATTAGGCTTGAAGCGACCCGAGTTTCTGAGAAGCGCGGCCGAGTGATTTTGGGCCATTTTGAATCACAGCATCAAGCATGAAAATGAGTTCCTCAGCATGAAACCGGCATGAACAGATTATAGCTTGAGAGCGCGGATTATACAGTTGGTTGGCCATTCGGCCGACGGCCAATGTCTATTAAACCTTTTGTTCTTCAGAAAGCAAAGCAATCCCAATCCTAAGCCCAAGTCAAGCCTAATCCTATTGCGATCCTAACCTAAGCTAAGCCCATAGTTGTTCCAGAGCCGAGGGGTTGGGGGGGGGCGATATAGATAGCTGGAGCAAATTTTCTAGATAGATAGATAGCTGGAAAATTTTGGGGGGGGGCGCGGGGGGGGCCATTTGACTTTGGGGGGGGGGGGCGGGTCAAAATTTTGAAATTTGATAGATAGATAGCTAAAACGCTAAAAAGCTATAAAAACAGCAAAATAATGCTAAAAATACGCTAAAAATGAAGTATAAACGCGTATTTTACGAGCAAAAATGGTCAATTTTGGTCAAAAATTGACTCATTTTATGTCTTCGAAGACAAAAATTTTCAGATAGATAGCTAGCTGAGAAATTTTTTTAGATAGATAATAGCTGAGCCGAAAAAACCTGTTTGATAGAGATAGATTCGAAAATTTTTTTTGGGGGGGGCCGGCCCCCCCCCCAGGCCCCCCCTAGAACAACTATGGCTAAGCCTGTTCAACAAAAGTTGTCCCTCTCTGTAGAACATGAAACCTTGAACTTCCGAGTTAGAAGAACGAATTTATCAAGTTAGGTTGAGATCGAACGGCCCATTTGTGGCGAAACCTGTTTCCAACGAACCATTGCACGAACGATCGCGATCAGCCAACGCGAACGCATGCAGACAGTTTGCGAGTTTACTGCGAGCGTACGCGGCGAGCGCATCGTAGTCGCCGTCGCCGCGAGCTCGCAGCGGATCGCCGGCGACGTCGTCGAACACGCCGTCAGCGGATAATTCAGCGTAGTTCGATCGATTCTTGTAGTGGCCGGACGACACGATCACGATACGACTGCGTTTCGTGTTCGCCAGCAGCTCCGAGAGCAGATTGGTCAGGTGGAAGTGGCCGAGATGATTGACGGCAAAGTGCAACTCGACGCCGTCGCCGGAGCGAGTGAATGGAGAACGCATGACGCCAGCGTTGTTGACGAGAATGTCGAGACGCGTAAATTTGGTACGGAATTCGGCGGCAAACTCCGCTACCGACCGAAGCGAAGCGAGATCGAGCTCCATGACGTGCAGTCTCGCGCGTGAATCGTCGAACGTCTGCTGGGCAATGAAAAACGATTCTCTTTTCGTTTGGTTCTGCAGTGCAACATCAGACGTGGAAACAAAATGCGTTTCACACTTTCATGCTTGCTTGATACTGCAACCAAAACACGTAAGAAAAGATATTATTATGCACAACAGTTCTGGTCAAATGAGAAAAACGGTCAGTCGTCCTGTGCCGGTGCGTGCTGTCCGAAAACTCGCACGTTGACTCTTGCCTGTTTTTGTCAGTCAAAATAAAATGACGTCACCACACGCTTTGAAACATGCGCTCATTCATTGTGCATGTAATTTGTAATCATGTAATAGCAAACCGTAATTTCAGCTTGGCTGATCTCTTTCGTGTGACGATGAAACGACACCAAAATTCTGACGGACGGACGCTTTTTTAAGCAAAGAAAACGTCATTTCGGTCCGACACGTTCGAATAAATGTGCAATACAAAAAGCAAAATAAACTGCGCCCCCCCCCTCTCTCTCTGATCGCAACTGACTGACATTCACAGTTTTCAGCCTGACAGCAATGCATTCGCAAGCCGCTTTGCCTGCAGCAACGTCGCGACATGCTAGAACCACCGTCGCACCCATGGACGACAATGCAACCGCTGTCTCGAATCCTATGCAGATTCATTTTTTACCACCAGCAGATTTATATAGATACTGTGCATCCGATACTGGAAACATTTGGCATCGAATCAAAGAATGGAAAGATGCATGACACCGAAACAACAATGAAGAACAAATGAAAAACACGAAGCGAACCAAGTCCAGAGTTTGCGCCAGTGATCAGTGCCACTTGTCCGTTGATCCGTTTGTTTTTCACGGTGCACCATTTTAACGAGCGATCACGACGCCGCTTGAGAAGCCAGATCACTGCTGCGCCCACTGAAGCACACGCCACAAGCGCAACCAGCATTTTCTGTTTTTCGATTTTTATTTTCGCTTGCATATCCCGGCAAGCGGTCAAGCGGCAAGCCTCCTTCGTAGGGTTGTAAAACAAAAATCAAATTTTTTTTTTAAAGTGATTAAAAAAAACAAAAATGCCGATTTAAAAAAAAATTCGAAAATTTTTTCTCTAATATGCTCTGAAAACCTCAATTTTGGCACAATTTTTCGAAAGTTCAACAAAAATTTTCTTTGATATTACCTCGTAAAACCTTTAGCAGTCGATTTTGGACCGTTTTACCGACTGATTTCAGGCTTATACAACATCTGCGATGAAGTTTTTGAGCGTCCCAAAGGTTGGCTTACCATTTCCGATGCAGATAAGCTGACGATTCGCCTCGCAATCTAAATTTGAGCGTCCAAGCTGCTCCGTTTGCAATCGTTACGTTGTCTGGTTGCCGTTTCGTGTCCTGCCGTCGCGACACATCATCAGATTTGATCGAATTTCAGGCCGGTATGTGTATTTTCACTTGGGCTGGGTACAATAAGTGACGTTTTGGGGGTCAAAACACGAGAAGAGGCATGGTAACGGTATGGAAAAGGGGTAATTGAGGTCACCAAAACAAAATCTCCAAAGTTCTGCCATACGGGAGTCATTCCGGAGGCGCTTGCATATCATATGTGGTTCTTCGAACTCCCTGATTGATTTAGCACAACTTTGATTTTTGAATTTTTTAAAAAAAAAAATTTTCTTTTTAAAAAAAAACAAAAATGACGATTTTTGTTTTTTTTTAACAACCCTACTCCTTCGCCTGCCCACACCCAGCCCATAATCAATCACCCAACCGGTCAGAGCGAAAAAAAGAAAAAAAGCGAAAAACCGGCACCCGCCACAAAACAGTGTTATAATAGTTGTATATAGGGTTGTTGAAAAACAAAAATCGTCATTTTTGTTTTTTTTTAATTTTTTTTTTAATTTCAAAAATCAAAGTTGTGCTGAATCAATCAGGAAGTTCGAAGAACCACATATGATATGCAAGCGCCTCCCCGAGTCCTGCCTGACTCCAATGCAATAACTCCCGTATGGCGGAACTTTGCAGATTTTGTTTTGGCGACCTCAATTACCCCTCTTCCAAACCGTTACCATGCCTCTTGTGTTTTGACCCCAAAAACGTCACTAATTGTTCCCAGCTAACGCTAAAGTGAAGTGAAGACAAACATACCGCCTTGAAATTCCATCAATTCTTCTGATGATGTCGCGACTAGTGATGTGTTCGGTTACCGAAATTCTCGGTAACCGAACCGAAACCGGAAAAAAATCACCAACCGAAACCGAAACCGATGCATTTTCGAGCACCGGTAACCGAAACCGAAACCGAAAGAGGTGCAGTGCTCGGTAACCGAACCGAAACCGAAAAAAATTGTCCACCAACCGAAACCGAAACCGAAAAAAATTGAATTTTCGGTTATTTTTCGGTTACATAAGAAAAATTTCAGCTTAGCTGAATGAAACCTGACCGACATAAAAAAACGTAAAAATTGAAACAGTGGAAGTGGAAACACTGATTACACTACACCAGAATTACTGTCACTGACACTGTGGTTGTCCGTTTGTATCACTTTTTTTGCAATTTGAATTGGCGCCCATTTTAGCTATCTAAGATAGCTGAATCTCAATTTCTTAACCTATTATCAATGCAAATCATTTTTTTCAAAAACGTCACTCTGTACTGCGAAGTCATCATGATACTCTTTGGTCATTCGCGACTGCGTCTTAACATACGATTGACAATTAATTGCAATTGTTGCTGTTAAAACTGACCGAAAGCGAAAGATGAAAGAAAACCAACTATGAAGAATGGTTGCAATTGTAGTGTTTTTTTTAAATCAGGTTGCAAAACGACATCGAAATTGCAAGTGCACATTGCACTTTGCTTTCAAGACAATATTTTTTATTATCATTTGACTGAACAGTTATTGCTTGAGACTTTTTCAAAAACAGAAAAGTTTTATCTGAACAACTCAACTGAAAAATTAATTGCGAAGTCAAATAGACGGTGTTTGATAATGAAGTGCGTTTGCTTTCAAGACAATATTTTTTATTATCATTTGACTGAACAGTTATTGCTTGAGACTTTTTCAAAAACAGAAAAGTTTTATCTGAACAACTCAACTGAAAAATTAATTGCGAAGTCAAATAGACGGTGTTTGATAATGAAGTGCGTGATTAACTAAAAATCTGATCAGAAAGCAAGGTGGTTCTCGAAGCGGTTATTTGTTCAATTACACTTTGCAAAAAGCTTGGCTTATACGTTATTTTTTATGTTTTTTGTTAACTATGAAGAATGGTTGCAATTGTAGTGTTTTTTTTTAAATCAGGTTGCAAAACGACATCGAAATTGCAAGTGCACATTGCACTTTGCTTTCAAGACAATATTTTTTATTATCATTTGACTGAACAGTTATTGCTTGAGACTTTTTCAAAAACAGAAAAGTTTTATCTGAACAACTCAACTGAAAAATTAATTGCGAAGTCAAATAGACGGTGTTTGATAATGAAGTGCGTGATTAACTAAAAATCTAATCAGAAAGCAAGGTGGTTCTCGAAGCGGTTATTTGTTCAATTTCACTTTGCAAAAAGCTTGGCTTATACGTCATTTTTTATGTTTTTTGTTAATTTTTTAAAAATTTCACTGTACAAAAAAGGATTGGCATAGAGCAGGCTGAACGGGTGAAAAACATAACAGCAAAATTGTAAACTTCGCATTCTAAATTTGTTTTCAACACGCGGGTTTAATTTAATTAGAATGTGTCAAATTTAAAAACAAAAATTCAAACTTGAAATTACATTACATTCAAAAACGATTTTTATAAAATGTTACTTTTTGTCGTTTCAATTCAACTAACTTTAAAATCGCTTTACATATTTTTAACGAGAACAGCAATTGACCGTTGGTGATTTAAAAAAATTGTTTTTAACTTTAAAAGGGAATGCAGTAAAGATTATGTTTTTGATCACATTGTTTTTGATAATTTGAACGGGAACGACTAAAGCAACTAACTCAAAATCAAAATGCAGTGCATTTTTAGCACGCTTCAAAAAACCAAAATCCACTCAAAAATAATAATTGTATTTATCAGATAACCGTGCCGTAGGCACGGGTCAATTGGCTAGTGATTAATAATGACAACAACATGTGTAAATTTAGATTAGAAACAATTTTGTTTGCTTTTTTGGCATGTGGTTCAACGTCATGCCGGCAGAACAACCACGACGATGATCTTCTTACAACAGGACATAGTATAGATGGTATACTATTGGTTGATTATTCATTAGTTGACGAATGAATAATGGGGTTTTTAAATTATTTGAATAATACTATTTTGAATAATGAGTAATGGGCCCATTATTCAAATAGTACTATTAATGACGAATGAATAATGCAAACAAAAAGATTGGACTTGTTTAAAACAAGTTGCACAAGTTGCAAAAGTTTTTGTGCTCAGAACACACCTTGATTGACCACACCAACCTCGCATTTTGTGATACCTCATGAGCACTGAAAAGTAACAAAAAACATGTACACTGACAGGAAGGTACTGAAATCTGATTGTAAATTTCCACAGGTGGTGCAACAAAACAAACTTATGAAACTAAAAATGAACTTGCGGTTGATTTGTTTTGTTTGTTTATGCAGTACGTCAAAATTGTATCATGTTTTTTTCCGCATTTGTACCATGGGCCACCAGAAACCTGCATATTGCACAACTTGTTTTGTACTTTACTCGCAAATTCGTAATATCTGTGCAAAATTCAATACATTTTTTGAAATCCTGAGTGAATTTTAGTTTGGAAAAGTAGAAGAATCGTTCAATTTGGTCTTATATAACTCGAGATACAGCCATTTTTGTCCAGAAATCAAAAAATCAACAAACACAAAATGAAAGGAAATCATGCGAGGGGGTTGTTTTGTATGTGGCATACACACATACGTATGTGAGCAATTATGCACCCTTCACGCGTAAAGTCACAAGAGACAGTGTTATGTTTCTCTCTGTTGTTGTTGTGTTTATCTGTGTGTACACACGACAAGCAACGGTTAAATGGCTATATCTTCTACACCGTTTATCCGTTTGAACTGAAATTTGGATATGTTATACCTGTACACCTAACAACTGTCGCCAATTAGTTTTATCCTGAACCGATCGGGAAAGCAGACGTTAGGGCCTTTAGTTATAATTGAACGTTTTGTTTACTTTTATCAGTGTTGATTTGTTTAAAATGGTGATTTGCACTTGATCCTCTCCGCCATTGATGATTTGCACCTACAGTAGCACCTACACCTGTAATTCGATAACTAAAACATGAATGTGTTAGGGTAAAAAATACAGGGTGGCAGGTAAAAGTCAATGAACAATCGTTCATTATTCATTAATCATCTACTATCGGCAAATTATTCATGTGAATAATGAATAATTTGAAAAATTACGTGAATAATACTATTTGAATAATATATTACTCATTCGTCATTCATTATTCAAACACAGAGTTTGACGAATGAATTATTCATACCATCTATAGGACATAGTCAATGGAAAATGTTCGGTTCAGTTCAGGAGATCATGAATCATGATCAGAAATCAGAATAAAGAACAGAATCAGAAACACATTCCGTTTGAATGTGATGCCCTTGTTGCCGGGGGACTTATGCAATAAAATGTGCACAAACAAATTAGGGCTGTTTAGGAAACATCTGGCAACACTGAAACATTTTTTGAATAAAGCTATAAAGCAGGCCAAGGGTCCGTTCCATATCCGTTCCGTTTCTCTTCCTTTTTTCATTTTAGCATTCATTATCCACCGCACCCAAAATTTTTACAATTTATCAGAGAATCTATCCTGAAAGCACTGAAACTGAATAATTTATGTTGCATGCAACTTGCAATATATATGCGCCATCGATCAAGCACTCTTTTTCATTTGAAACCGAAAATCAACCGAAACCGAACCGAAATGAAATATTTTGTCGGTAACCGAAACCGAAACCGAAAGAGGTGAATGCTCGGTAACCGAACCGAAACCGAAACCGAAAAAGAAATTTTTCATCAACCGAAACCGAAACCGAAACCAAAAAATGTTCTCAACCGAAACCGAAACCGAAAAAAAATCGCTTCGGTACACAACACTAGTCGCGACGACACGACACGAAGCAGCAACCAGACAACGTAGCGCTTGCAAACGGAGCAGCTCGGACGCTCTGCGGCGAGGCGAATCGTCAACTTGTCTGCATCGGAAATGGTAAGCCAAGCTTTGGGACGCTCAAAAACTTCACCGCAGATGTTGTCGAAGCCTAAAATCAGTCGGTAAAACGGTCCAAAATCGACTGCTGACGGTTTTACGAGGTAATATCAAAGTCAATTTTTGTTGAACTTTCGAAATATTGTGCCAAAGTTGAGGTTTTCAGAGCATATTAGAGGATTTTTTTTGAATTTTTTTTTTAAATCGGCATTTTTTTTTGATCACTTTTTTAAAATTCGATTTTTGTTTAACAACCCTAGTTGTTTGTTTCATTCATTTTTAATAATTTTGTCGTTATGTTACTCCTTTATCATTGTGTGTGTTTTTGTTAAAGGTGCTGCGTGCTAAAATAAATCTTGAATCTTTGAAAAAAAGAAAAAAAGGAACAGAGAACAGGGGAGAGAAAAAACATGGAAAATGGGAACTTTTTCGGTTGTTCTCGTCGTGCTCACTCTCACTTTGATCATGTTTTGCTTAGTTAACCGTGCGTGCGGACTGTTCTGTCTATATGTTGATGGTTCGTGTTCGTGGTCATGTTTTTTCTTTAGTTTCAATTGTGGAGTGTTTTTTTCGTTCATTGTTTCTGTCTGACGACTGTCGACGCGACGTTTTTTTGGGTACTCCTTCAAAATATGGGTGCGCTCAAATTTCATCGCAGCGAGCTGATTATGGCTCAAATGAAAGCCCCCGTTCTGTGTATGGGTTTTTTGAAATTCAAAAATTTAAAGAAGTTATTTGAATTTGAAATTTTCGATTGGGTGCGTGCCGTCTGTGGTGAGCGTGTACAGTGCACTGAATGTTGTATTTATGTTATATGTACTTGATGGATATTTATGATGGAAAACGTTCAATTGCATGAAACAGTCTTACGTCTGAAAATAGGGCCCACGGGTTACGGTAGCGATAGTTTTGGGTCTTGACACGAAGTTGCAGAAAACCACTTTGTTTTCTTGTGAATAACAGTTGAAGCCATTTAGAAACATGTAGCATTATAACAGGATGCAAAAAACCGGATTTCAAGGATTACGGTAGCTCTGCAGTGGGTCTCGACACAATTTTTTTTAAAAAACGTCCTTTATTGCCAGGAAAACATACTGGAATGATGGATACCGTTCACATGATTGCATGTGACAGTTATTATGTCAAAAGTTTGGTCCCATGGGTTACGGTAGCAGGACAGCCGAGTGTTTTCGGAGTTCCGTTGCATGTTTCCAAAAGATTTCAACTGTTATTGACAAGAAACAGTGGTTTTCGGCAATTTTGTGTCAAGACCCAAAACCACCGTTACCGTAACTCGTGAGCCCTACTTTCAGACGCATGACTGTTTCATGCAATCATGTGAACGGTATCCATCATTTCAGTAGCTTTTCCTGGCAATAAAGGACGTTTTTGAAAAATCGTGTCGAGATCAACAGCAGAGTTACCGTAACCCTTGAATTCCGGTATTTGACATTCTGTTATAATGCTGCATGTTTCTAAAATATTTCAACTGTTATTCACAAGAAACAAAGTGATTTTCTGCAACTTCGTGTCAAGACCCAAAACTGCCGCTACCGTAATCCGTGGGCCCTACTTTCAGACGTATGACTGTTTCATGCAATCATGTGAGCGGTATCCATTATAAATATCTATCAAACACATAAATACAACATTCAGTGCACTGTACACGCTCACCGCAGACGCACCCAATCGAAAATTTCAAATTCAAATAACTTCTTCAAATTTTTGAATTTCAAAAAACCCATACACAGGATTACTCAGCAGAACGAGGGCTTTCATTTGAGCCATAAATCAGCGGGCTGCGATGAAATTTGAGCGGACCCATATTTTGAAGGAGCACCCGTTTTTTGGTTGCATTTTGCTGATTTTGTCTTTGGTTTTTACCGGTTTTTATTTGGGTGGTTGGTTATCGGCCCATTCGTTTCAACTTTCAAGTTTTGGTTTTCACTGATGCATTCACCAATTTTTTTTCAATTCAATGTCATCCGTGTTTCTTCAGTTATTCCGTGCTATCGTTGGTTTTGTCTATTCCAGACACGGACGACGACCCCCCCCCCTTCGAAAATTTGCGTTCGCCTTCGGTATTATATTGATCACAATTTTCATTATTACGGCGACCGTTGAGCAGCGCCGCCGTGCGCCAGCAGGATCGGATCAATTCGCGTCAGTCAGCGGTTTTTCCGATGGGCTGACGCGGAATGCGCAGGTTGGTTGAATGGTTGTTGTTGTTGTTTTTGTTGTGGAGTGGCCGCCGTAGGTGCTGCTGGCTGGGTTAAGTAATTGAGTTGTTTTTTTGCCTTTCTGCTTGAAAGCTTGAAAAAAGGTGCGCGTGACCGTGTGTACCGTGTGTGTTGTTGTGACAAATTCAATTCTGTGACTGGCACAGTTGTTCCAGTCCAGAGCCAGGGGGTTGTGGGGGGAGGGGGCGATATAGGTAGCTGGAGCAATTTTTAAAAATTTAAAATTTAAAAACAGCCAAATAATACTTAAAATATGCAAAAAAAATCAAGTATAAACGCGTATTTTACCTAAAATTAGCGAAATTTTCAAGAATTTCAAGCAAAAATAATCAATTTTGGTCAAAAATTGACTCATTTTATTTCTTCGAACACAAAAATTTTCAGATTGATAGCTGGCTGAGAAATTTTTTTGGATAGATAGATATAGCTGGGCGGAAAAAAGCTCTGTGATAGAGATAGATTCGAAAAATTTTTGGGGGGGCGGCCCGCCCAGCCAGCCCAGTCCCCCCCCCCCTTAGAACAACTATGGTGGCTGAGTAGATGGAACCATAGCCTGGCAAGATGTGAGTGAGTTCCGTTTGATTTGTTTTCCAATTGCAGATGTGTCCAACATTGGGCGGCGGCGCAGCAACGCAGCCAACACTCGTCTCCGCCGGCTATGACAAAATCATCCGTTTCTGGCATGTTGCCACTGGACAAGCAATACACACCATACATCAGCCGGAGTCGCAGGTTCGTCGGTGAGCCAGCCAGCTTGGGAAAACGTGCAATACGGCATGCACAGGCCAATGATCTGTGGCGGTTCAGTGTTGAAAAGCATTCAATTTCAGACACCAAACCTCCGGAGTTTGGTGGTTTCGCATTTCTGGAACCGGTCGGGAACTACGGTATAGCCGAATAAATAAAGCAGTCCTGGTTTTCACAGTCAAGACGAGGTTGCAGTTTTTCAATTTTTTTCAATCGCGTGTGCAATGGACAAACTTTCGGAATAATTCAAAGAACCACTGAATAAAAAACACGTCAAATTTCGCACACAATTGGGTTTCTGAACGTCTTTTTCCATTAATTTTCCATTAAGAACGTCGCGTCCATGGCGTAGCGGTAGAACTTCGGCCTACAGTTCTGTAGGTACCCGGTTCGAACCTCGCTGTGGACAAGACATACTCGTGGAAAATTAGAGTGACCAACAAACATCTGATGGTCTATTCCCTCCTGAGCCGAGGGTAAAATTGGGCTCGGGGCAGTAATTGCCCGTCTCCGCCGGAGTTTGGTACCTTCGGGTTTCCGGAACCGGCGCGCGTATAATTAAAATAATAATAATAATAATAATTCAAATTTCGCGCGCTCACTGCACCCTGAAAAAAGCTGCCATGTTTAATCGCCATACCGTACTATGAAACAAATGCATGCACACATGCATGGAAGATGAATATGCGGTGGCAGCAGGCAAGGCACACCCGCAATCGCACAGAAGAGCATGATCGTTTGTTTTGGTTCCGCCCGAGACTCACTGCGCGCCTACACCGTTTCGTGGATAACGCGGGAATTCAAAATTTGTAAAGTGATCCGAGTCCCCTTTGTAAGCCGCTGAGTCACTTGGGCGACTTTGAATCGCTACATGGACATTAAAGCCAGTTTTACGTTCACGTGTCTGCAAAACCGATTCGAGTCGCAGAACTTGAGAACCAATTGATAATAAATATTATCTAAAAATGCGGGAGACGCATATAAAAGGAGGAATATGGCCTTGTGTAAGCAGTGAAAGACTTGGCTCGACAACCTTTTCAAGTCTCTGATGTGGTACACACGGATACAAGTACATAAGAGTCATATTTTTGCGCCGCGTTTGTTGTTTACAAGCTTGTTGAAAAGCGTAAAAATTTTGAAGTTATCTAGATATTTTTCAATTGTCCTCTTCAGTTTAGTCTAAAATCACATCATGTGCGAAATTCTGTACAGCATGGCCGAATAAATGAGGCAGTCCATCAAGGCGGGATTAGTCGCTGACTAGGAGTTGTCTTTTTCAAAAATGCCAACATAATTTCCAATCATGTGTGCAAGGGAGAAAGAATGAACAGAACAATACGGATAATCCATTAGCTTAAAAAACGCGTCAAATTTGGCATACAATTTGGTTTCTGAACTTCTTTTTCTTTTATTCAAAATTCGCGCGCTCCTTGCACCCTGAAAAAAGCTGCCATGTTTAATCGGCTATACTGTAAATTCTGTGCAAAAAACAGAAACATCAGAGATTGCAAAACATTGCTGCATGTAGCTTTATCGTTGTTGCTAACGTACGCACCGCTGTGCATACAGCAGCACCAGTGCAAAAAGTGTTGATTTTCACCCTTTTTACCAAACTCTTGTGACAGGATAAACCGGTGAGTCATTGCCACAGAAGGAGACCTTGCGTTCCCAATGCCTCTGCGATACACTTTGTGCAAACCAATGTCAGCGATCTAAAGTCTGATCGTTATTTTAGTGGTTTTAGAGGTCGCTAAATGCTAGAAAAAGGCAAATGTGAAAGTTTCATTTGTCTACAATGTACGAGGGTTGCCACTTGCAACCTAAATAAAAAATAAACGGCGCAAAAATATGACTCTTATGTACTTGTATCCGTGTGTACCACATCAGAGACTTGAAAAGGTTGTCGAGCCAAGTCTTTCACTGCTTACACAAGGCCATATTCCTCCTTTTATATGCGTCTCCCGCATTTTTAGATAATATTCTGACTTTTACATAAGCCCCGAAGGTCGGACCAAAATCACAATACGTTGGGCACACAACTCAGGTTTTTCATTTTTCGTTTTTAGGCCAATTTCGTCTATGCTATTTCTACGGCCGATTCGCCCAAAATCGTCACGATTCAGTACCTAGAAATTGCTCACATAAGAAAACTGACCCAAAAGCCGTGATCGGCGCAATGAATTACCATAGAAAACACCGACTTCTTGTTTTTCATTTCTGGACCGGTTTCACTAAATTCCACGGCCGATTCGCCCGAAATCGTCACGATTCGGTATCTATAGTTGCTCACATGAAAAAAACTATCACAAAATCCGTGATCAATGTATTTAATTACTATGGAAAACACCGTTTTTCTTGTTTTTCATTTCTGGACCAATTTCGCCAATTTCCACGGCCGATTCGCCCGAAATCGTCACGATTCAGTATCTAGAGTTGCTCACATAAAAAAACTAACACCAAATCCGTGATCAGCGCATTGAATTACCCTGGAAAACATCCTTTTCTTATTTTTCGTTTCTGGACCGATTTCGCCAATTTCCACGGCCGATTCGCCCGAAATCGTCACGATTCAGTATCTAGAGTTGCTCACGTAAGAAAACTAACCCAAAATCCGTAATCAGCGCATTGAATTACCCTGGAAAACATCCTTTTCTTGTTTTTCGTTTCTGGACCGATTTCGCCAATTTCGACGGCCGATTCGCCCGAAATCGTCACGATTCGGTATCTAGAGTTGCTCACATAAGAAAACTAACCCAAAATCCGTGATCGGCGCAATGAATTACCATGGAAAACACCGACTTCTTGTTTTTCATTTCTGGACCGGTTTCACTAAATTCGACGGCCGATTCGCCCGAAATCGTCACGATTCGGTATCTAGAGTTGCTCACATAAAAAACTAACACAAAATCTGTGATCAGTGTATTTAATTACCACGGAAAACACCGTTTTTTTGTTTTTCATTTCTGGACCGATTTCGCCAATTTCCACGGCCGATTCGCCCGAAATCGTCACGATTCAGCATCTAGAGTTGCTTACATAAAAAACTAACCCAAAATCCGTGATCAGCGCATTGAATTACCATGGAAAACACCCTTTTCTTGTTTTTCGTTTCTGGACCGATTTCGCCAATTTCGACGGCCGATTCGCCCGAAATCGTCACGATTATCTAGAGTTGCTCACGTAAGAAAACTAACCGAAAATCCGTGATCAGCGCATTGAATTACCCTGGAAAACACCTTTTTCTTGTTTTTCGTTTCTGGACCGATTTCGCCAATTTCGACGGCCGATTCGCCCGAAATCGTCACGATTCGGTATCTAGAGTTGCTCACATAAGAAAACTAACCCAAAATCCGTGATCAGCGGATTGAATTACATTGGAAAACATAGTTTTCTTGTTTTTCATTTCTAGACCGATTTCGCCGATTTCCACGGCCGATTCGCCCGAAATCGACACGATTCAGTATCTAGAGTTGCTCACGTAAGAAAACTAACCCAAAATCCGTGATCAGCGCATTGAATTACCCTGGAAAACAATCTTTTCTTGTTTTTCGTTTCTGGACCGATTTCGCCAATTTCGACGGCCGATTCGCCCGAAATCGTCACGATTCAGCATCTAGAGTTGCTCACGTAAGAAAACTAACCCAAAATCCGTGATCAGCGCATTGAATTACTACGGACCAGACCTTTTTCCTACTATTTTTCGCAGCTCAGACAAAATTTGTAAGAGTGAAAAACTGATACCCAGTCAAAATGCTACGAACTTTCAAAGAATGCACAATTTTGACTCAAAAAAGTGCCCGGGCAAAAAAAATTAACTAAATTTTCAAAAAATACGGATGAAATTACCCTAGGAAACATTTTTGTTCAACTGTGAAAGTGTCCCAGCTAAAAATTGAAAGGGCGAACACTTAAAACCAGGTGAAAACCCTCCGAACAATTAAAAATGCCCAATTTTTACCCAAAAACAGGGTCGGGGTAAAAAATTAACCCAATTTTCAAAATCTCCGGGTGGAATTACCCCAGGGAACATTTTTGTTCGACTGTGAAAGTGTCGCAGGTAAAAATTTAAAGGGCGAACACATGTTGATTACATACCTGAAAAAAAGGACAAAGGGAAAGAAGTAACACTGTTTTCAGAATAGGTTTTTCGTGTCTACAGCGTATGAAAAGTAGTCGAATAAAAATTTTTTCGCGGCTCCAAGCACAACTTTGGGTGTTCGTTTCGTGTGCACGGAACCAAGTTTGTGGCTTATACTATGCTCGCTGGACGCAGCGAGCAAATTTGAAAAAAGCGCGCGAGGGGATAACGGCTCATATTATGCGTGATGCGCTGTCCGCTCGCTGGCGCTCGCTCGCGCATCCGCATGATACTTTGCGTTCATCTGTGACGCACAGCTGAACAGCATGGCGTTGTCGGCCACTGGCGAGCGCCTCGCCACCGCCGGCTATCAACGCATTCGACTGTACGATCTCGCGCACGGCACTGCGCCGTTCGATTTCGACTGCTCCTCGCGCAACGTCACTGCGGTCGGCTTTGAGCAGTCGTCAAAGTGGATGTACTCGGGCGGCGAGGACATGACGGCGCGTATCTGGGACTTGCGCGCGCGCCAGCTGACGTGTCAACGCATTTTTCAGGTTGCTGGGCGGGCGTGGTTTTTTTATAAGAGTCGACTTTTGACTCGCCGAATTGAGGTTTTGGGAATAACGCCTGCTTTTAATGTCTGAAGTTTGTCTTCTTTGTCAGCGTGTTTCTTGTCTTCACGACACTGTTCTGAAATGAATGCGTTGCCGCTGTATGGGAATGGGACGATCAATTTTACTTGTGATAGTGATCACAGTAAATACAGTTGAACTCTATCAGTTGACCAACTCTGCACTTTAATTGCAGTCGAACTCTTTAAATTAGAGGCAATCAGCTGATTGGTTGGTGATCACGTGATGCGGATGCTTTCCGTGCAGTACAGCCGTACGCAGACACCGCCGCCACAGTAATTCCGACATTGAAAGCGTGCATCAGATCGAGGAGACGTGATCACCAACTTTATTAGCTGATGATTGCCTCGATGAATTGGAATGCACGACTGCTTGATTTTTGAAGCTCGCAACGTTGCTGCCGATTTTCGTGTTGTTGCACTGCCCGTCCAGGTAAACACGGCCGTCAACACGGTCTGTCTGCATCCGAATCAGGTCGAGCTGTTCGTCGGCGATGCCAGCGGCACGTTGTACTCGTGGGACCTGCGCAACAACGCGAACGAACAGGCGCCGCTCGAGGCGCCCGGTGTGCCCGTCTCCATTCAGGTGCATTCGCTGTTCACGTTCTTCTTTTGTGTTGACTGCATAAACGACAGCTATTGTCAAAGTTTTTTTTGGGTTCTGCGACTCCAATACGTTTGCAGACGTGGAACGGAGACTAGTTTCAATCGTTGTGAGGCAATTCAAAATAGCATCACTGACCCGGTCCTATTTTTGGAGACTCGAATCACTTCACTACATTTTGACTTCCCGCGTCATGCATGTAACTGTTCACCTATCAGTGCGCGCATTGAGCCTCGGGCCCAAAATACAAAAAAAGATATTTCGTTCTTGTTCTTCGCAGCATTTAGCCGTCGATCCAGACGGCACGAAACTGGCGGCCGTGACGAATCGCGGCGACGCGTATCTGTGGAGTTTGGTGAGCAGCTCGACCGGACTGACGGACGGCGCCGCAGTGCAACAGCAACAGCAACATGATGACGTCGCCGACGACAACGCCACCGGCGGTGGCACTGCTGCTGGCGCGCCCGTCAGGAGCACGAAATGGGTGCCGAAGAAAAAGGCTGGTGGTTGCGCGTTTTGCTGCACGCTTGACTGATAGCTCTCGCGATCTCGATTGATTCGGTTTCGTGTGACCTCGGAAAAAGGTCAAAGCGCACGTCAGTTCTGAGCACGTTTTCGCTCGGCAGTGCTTCTGTGGCGTTGCATGTTTGCACACAGTCACAAAAAAACACACGGCCATGCGTGCGTATCGATCGGGTGTGTGTCCAGTGTGTGTTCGTGCAAGGTCGCAATGAGACCGGAGAGAAACTGCTCGGTTTTCTTCCAAGCAGAACTGTTCGTGGCACACATTGTTCGTAGGAACACGAATTATTCGCTTGCGCCAGTTATCTGGCTTCCTTACAGGGAGTGCTCGCAACGACTAAGGGCTGTGACAAACGCAGGAGTCCGGGGAAGCCACCAAAATTTAGCAACCAAGTGTGTGTGTGTGTGTGCGTACCGCGTTTTGCCACCCTCGTGTAGCCCTGGGTGGTAGCGCGTTTGACTCTTGTCTGTGCGATCGAGCCAACCGCCTCGGTGAGGGTGTATGGGCACTTAATGACAAGCCAGCTCGATGTTCCGCCATTCTTGACGGCGTTCTGTGCGCGTTTCCGCGTCAGCTGGTTGCGAAAGAACATCCGCTCAACTTCAAATTACGGCTCCGTTCGGTTGCAGTTCCGCGTGCACGAGCGTTACGCGTTGCGCTGCGCGTTCTCGCCCGACAACACGCTGCTCGCGACGACCTCGGCCGATCAGACGTGTCGTGTGTGGACGACGGCCGATCTCTGCCAGATGACCGTCCTGCAGGTGACAATGAAGGCGACTTCATGGCACACACGACGTATTGTATATCCGGCACGTCACGGCACGTATCACTGCTTGTATGAACGAGCACGTGTTCTCAAGATAAACGTGCATTGCTGTTGTTGCTGCGCCATGAATCGAGCGACGCGTGATGTGGTGGATGAAGTTTGTGTGTGCATGAATTGGCCTTGGCGCGTTCTTTTGTGTTCTCGGTTGTCGCTCAGTCGTGTCGCAACTTGAGCGAGATAACGGCGCCAGTTTTAAGATAGGCTTTTTGAGTCGACCGACCCGGCCTCCACACCTCTAGGCACAATTACAAAAAAGTTTTCAAATTCAGTCAAATTTAAGATCAATCGAACCGCCTTGATGCCCTGAGTTCGAAAATCATATTTTTATCCTAATCCAAGCCTTTTTTATGCTTCAAAATTAGAAAAAACCTAATTTTCGACCCCCTTGTAGTAAAACTGCTCTAGCTCGCTTCTCCTTGAAGCTATTAACAAAAATCAAACACCAACAGATTCCCCTTGTATTCGCGCACATTTTTCGCGGTTATACTAGAGGTTGAAAAGGTTTTTTCATGATCTGTATTTATAAAAAACTGCAGAGGTTGATGGTTTTTCACGTTTTTCGGTACTTTAGAAACGTTTGTGGGGTATAGTTTCTAGGTAATTCTGAAAGATCTGCGAAAAATGTATATAGATGTAAATTTCAGCTTCATAAAGCGTCGCCGGGACTCACACGATACAAAACAAAATCGCTTGTCGCATGCGTTTTTGGTCAATATGCCGCATGCAGGGTGTTTCCTCCCACCCCCCAATTTTTTTGGGACCACCTCAGGTGCTGCAACTGTGACTAAAGATGGGTTTTCGGGTACGCTGAGTTCAAAAATCTTATTTAGAATTTTGCCCGACGTTTGTACTGTGCCGTAAACGCGTATGCCATAAGGATCAGGAGGGAAATTAACTTAAAAATTAAATTTAAATAAAAAGCGCGTCACAAGGAACCTGAAATCCTGTTACAATGACAAATCGAGGTGGCTGAGTCCGCATATAATGTTTATTTTGCTATACGGATTACTCCGCACCCTAAAAACGGCCTCTATGGGGACGGAAAGGGAAAAACTTGAAAAAATCGGAAACTAGTCAAAAAATATATGAAAACTGTGCCGTAAATACAAATCGAGGTCGCTGAGTCCGCATATAATGTTTATTTTGCTATACGGATTACTCCGCACCCTAAAAACGGCCTTTATGGGGACGGAAAGGGAAAAAATTTAAAAAAATAGGAAACTAGTCAAAAAACATTTGAAAACTGTGCCGTAAATACAAATCGAGGTTGCTGAGTCCGAATATGATGTTTATTTTGCTATGCGGATTACTCCGCACCTTAAAAGCAATTTCTAAAGGGACAGAAGGGAAAAAATTAAAAAATCAGAAACTAGTCAAAAAAATCTGGAAACTATTCCGTAAATACAAATCGAGGTCGCTGAGTTCGAATATAATGTTTATTTTGCTATACGGATTACTACACACCCTAAAAACAGTTTTTATAGGGACGAAAAGGGAGAATACCGAAGAAAATCGGAAACTAGTCAAAAAATCTGAAAACTGTGCCATAAATAGAAATCAAGGTCTCTCAGTCCGATTATAATGCTTATTTGGCTATATGGATTACCCCGCACCCTAAAAACGGTCTCTATAGGGACGAAAAAGGAGAAATCTGGAAAAAATCGGAAACTAGTCAAAAAATCTGAAAACTGTGCCATAAATAGAAATCAAGGTCGCTCAGTCCGAATATGCTGTTCATTTTGCCATGCGGATTGCTCCGCACCCTAAAAATAGTTTTTACAGGTATGAAAAGGGAGAACATTGAAAAAATCCAAAAACTAACCAAAAAATCTGAATCGATGTCGCTGAGTCCGAATATGATGTATATTTTGCTATACGGATTCTTTTGACTAGTTTCCGATTTTCTTCAGATTTCTCCCTTTTCGTCCCTATAGAAGCTGTTTTTAGGGTGCGTAGTAAACCGTAAGGCAAAATAAAAGCATCATAATCGAACTCAGCGATCTCGGTTTGTGTTTGTGGCATAGTTTTCAGATTTTTTTAACTAGTTTCGATTTTTTAAATTTTTTCCCTTTTCGTCCCTATAAAAACTGTTTTTAGGGTGTGTAGTAATCAGTATAGCAAAATAAACATTATATTCGAACTCAGCGACCCCGATTTGTATTTACGGCACAGTTTTTATATATTTTTTGACTAGTTTCCGATTTTTTCAAATTTTTTCCCTTTCCGTCCCCATAGAGGTCGTTTTTAGGGTGCGGAGTAATCCGTATAGCAAAATAAACATTATATGCGGACTCAGCGACCTTGATTTGTATTTGTAACAGGATTTCAGGTGCCTTGTGACGCGCTTTTTATTTAAATTTAATTTTTTAATTTAATTTCCCTCCTGATCCCTATGGCATACGCGTTTAAGGCACAGTACAAACGTCGGGCAAAATTCTAAATAAAATTTTTGAACTCAGCGTACCCGAAAACCTATCTTTAGTCACGGTTGCAGCACCTGAGGTGGCCCCAAAAAAATTGGGGGTGGGAGGAAACACCCTGCATGCGGCATATTGACCAAAAACGCATGCGACAAGCGATTTTGTTTTGTATCGTGTGAGTCCCGGCGACGCTTTATAAAGCTGAAATTTTACATCTATATACATTTTTCGCAGATCTTTCAGAATTACCTAGAAACTATACCCCACAAACGTTTCTAAAGTACCGAAAAACGTGAAAAACCACCAACCTCTGCAGTTTTTTATAAATACAGAGCATGAAAAAACGTTTTCAACCTATAATATAACAGCGAAAAATGTGTTTTTTCTAATTTTGAGGCATAAAAAAGGCTTGGATTAGGATAAAAATATGATTTTCGAACTCAGGGCATCAAGGCGGTTTGATTGGTCTTAAATTTGACTGAATTTGAAAACTTTTTTGAAATTGTGCCTAAGGAGGGTCTGTATTGTGAAAAAGCCTATCTTAAATGATTCACGCTTTCGCCGTGTTCGAGATTCTTTGCAGTCGAACTGTGTATCGTAGGGCATCCGGCCGATTGACATGTCTCTGGATTCGGTTCACCCAGCCACATACCTATCACACATTTCAACTGTCACAAAATGCACAGATTTCGCGCACGTTTCACAGCTTCACTGTTATTTGTTGTTGTTGTTTTTGTGGCAGAAGTCGTCCAGCAACAGCAGCAGCAGCAACACCAACAACGACGGCATGAAATGGGTGTGGGACTGCGCGTTCACGAACGACTCACAGCATTTGTTCACGTGCTCGTCGGATGGCCTACTGCGGCTGTGGGACGTGGCGACCGGCGAGACGCTGCGCACCTACCACGGTCATAAAGGCGTGGTCACGTGTCTTGCGTTCCGAGATATATCTGTATAGTCCGTTCAGTCTCTCTGTGCTTAGTTATCGTTGCCTTTTCTATTCCTGTGATCGCCAATATTCCGGTCGACAGTTCAGTGTAACGCGCTGATTGGCTGTGTTTGAGTCAGTTCAATAGTGCAGGTCGTGTTTGATATGTCATCGGTTGTTTGGTGTGCTGGCTTGGATTTGTTCCCTAAAAGCGTTGTTGTGCGTGTTTGTGCTTTTGTTGTGCACATTGGTTCTGCTGTTCAGTGATTCTTCTTTTTTTCGTGGTGTTGACCGCTACTTACTGCTGAATTATTCTTGAAGGCTCTCAATTGAAAAAGAGAAAACTTTATGCCCAAAAAAACCATACCATTTGAATCGGGTTACAAAACAATGGTGTGCTTGTTAGTATAAGTTAGTCAATGTATCATACAAAAAAATAAAAATTATTCACAAAAAAAGCGATGGGTAACGCATATGACGTTTATTGCGTTCTCAGCGGCTCGGGCAGTTTCAGCAGATCTGACAATTGCGCGAGTAAAGGCAGCAGTGTTGTTGTTGGCGTCGTCGTCGTTTCCTCATCCTCTTGGTTTTTGAACGACTCAAGGGCCTCTGATTTGTCTTCGTCGGATGAATCCGTCAAAACCTCGTCTCTGCGGCAAAATGGCGATTTATAGGTTTAGATTGAGTGTGGCTGTTGAAATTGTGTAAATATGAGATCACCGAGTGGTTTGTCACTTTTCTTGGGTAACCGATCAGTTTTTTTTTGGCTTTTTCGAGGTGCAAAGTTTGTCCGACGTCAAAATTGCCGCGGTACATACACTGCAAGCACACAAGCCTTTGCGTGTTTTTTATTAGCAATTTTCTGATTTTATCCTGGCGTTTCCATGCGAAAAAACAACTCAGAAAAACAAAATGACATTCAAGTTTTATTTTATCTCAGCAAGCAAAACAAGCAGACTTAAAACGCATTCATGAAGCACTATTTGCTGACGCGCAGCTGTGTTAAAACACAGCTACGCGGTCACTAAATACTGCTTCATGAATGCCCCTTTATGTAAACTCAACATAAATTTTATCGGCAAGCAATAGAGTTTCGAATCAAAGCAGATGAAAAAGAGACAGATAGCGAGCAAGCATACAGAACACGAACGTCGAACAAAAAAGCTGGCTGCTACAACAACAAAGCAAAAGCCATGCATCTTTCGGTCCGGAAAAGTGTGAACATGAATAAAAACAATACAGTCTGCGGCTCACTGTTTTGGCGCTGGCTCGGGGAGTTTGATTTTGAACAGTTCAGCCAATCGCTGCAACAGCGGCACCGTCGTAGTCGCCTCTGCCTTCTCGTCGGTGGTTCCTTTTGACTTTTTTTGTTCTGTTGTGGTTGTCGTCGTTGTCGTCGTCGTCGTTGTGGTCGTGGTGGTCGTCGTGCTGGGAGTGGTCAGCTCAAGGAGACCGGACAATGGTCCTGCCGACGCGCCGGGGTCAGCGGCAAATTCTTGGCACTTTGGCAATGTTGGTATCACCTGACAATAAAACTTGTGTGTGATCTTTTGTTGTAGTTCTGCGACTGAATGCGATTGTGCCGGAAATCAGCGTCGTGCTTGATGCGGCAATTCAAATATTGCCAAAGTGACTCCATGGTATTTCAGAGACTCGTCGGGCCAATTCATCAATTTTGAATTTCCACGGCTAGTATGACACTAATTTCTTGTATCCACGCGTACATAAATTCGCAAAACTAAAAAAAGAAAGGTGCCAGAAAACTGCAGGAAGCGGCCTTTCCTATTACTGCGCTGCATTCACCGCACCATTACCACCCTCACAGCTGGCTATGAGAATGCGCAAGAAAGTGCGTTTCTTGCCTCGTTTGTTCATATTGTGTACGGAATGGCCGAGTAAACATGGCATCTTTTGTCAGGGTGCAAGGAAATTAAAATTATCAGTAAAGTTTTGACACGATATTTCAGAAAAAAATTGTGCGCGATCTGCGAAGTTACAGAGAGCTTTCTTGCGTTTTTCGTTGAAATTTTGAAGTGTTGGCGTTTACAGCGAGTTCACCTTGCACAGTAGCCCCTCGATGACGTTGGTGGTGCCGCGCTCTTTTGGCGCCCGCGTCGCCTTGCCCTCCTTTGACTTTCTCGGTCGCTCCGTGTGCGCCTGTTCGATGGCGTTGGCGTCACCTTCAGACGGCGCTGTCTCCTGTCGTCCATCCGCGCTCAATTCGGCCGCCCAAGGATTGTGCCAGACGGGCTGCGATATAACGAACGCACTATGAAGGTCAGTGCATAGTGACGTATGCTGATGGGTACGTCAAAGGCACGTACCCATGGACGGTGCTATGCGATAACACGACATGCGTCTGCATGGGCGGTAGTATTCTAAAACACTAGTATTGTCACCCTCGTGGCCTGGTGGTAGTGCGTTAGACTACAGTCTGTGCGCTCGGGGGATCGAGCCCCGCCGAGGGATGTATAGGCACTTAATGACAGAAAAAACTCGATGGGCGCCCTACTCAATGGCGTTCTGACGCTTCTCTGGGTTAGCCCTGGCTAAAAACATCGCCTAAAAATCACCACAACAACAACAACACGAGCCGTGCCGTTTGCGGCTACGTCATTATGAACGGAGCTTGAGAATGGTTACTCTAGCATATCACTTAACAAATTTGTTGAGCTGCAAGTCTACTTGTATGCATGGTCCGATTAGAATATTTCAATCAAACACGAATTCACACAACTCACCGGTGGCGCTGCGCAAACCGCCCAAGTGGCAACGACAACCAACGTGGTCGACAGCGCAAAACAATGCATTATGCAAAACGTGAATGAATGACACAACGCTTTCTAATATTGAAATTTAGAAACTGCAGAGGCTTTTGATTTGAAACGATTTGTTTCTACTGACGCAAATAGTGACTGACTCGAAATCGTGACAGGCAGGCGTGAGTGTGATGTGCTAATGCGCTATGCAGTAACTGAACGAATGAAATGCTGCGCAAGATTTGCACAATTCGTGTGCGCACACGTGATGTGGGTCGGTACGTGTGCTATAATAAGCACATTTTAATCGGCAAACTCATGAACTACAAAGTTTCCTTTAAAAACTTTATTATAAAACACACACAACAAAGGATTCTTAGCCACAACGCATTTAAAATTTCCTGTTGCGTAATTCGCAGCGCAGACATTCAGTAACGCGATGATTTCAGGGTGTTGTTTACACCGGTTTACAAGATCGTGCATGTTGCGCACGTACATTATGATGTTGCCGTCTCATAGATTTGGTTGGATTTCACAGTTTCACACAGTGTGCAATTTTACAGTAATTGTTTGATGTATCATTCGTGCTGGATTGCTGAGTTTGCGTTTCTGGTGGTACAATTCTCTTTTATATTCGTTCATTTTTATTCGGTCGAATTCAAACGTAAAACGGCATCTTGTCGGGAATGTAACGTTTTCACTTTTCACTCGACGTCACTCGAATTACTGGATGCAAGTTGACACATTACATAAACTGTTGAAAAACATCAATTACAGTGGGTAAAGTTCACATCAGTGCGTCCAAGTGCAAAATTCATCACAGGATTTTAATACATCGACTAATTTCAGTGGTTATATGTACATGTATACATGTATTGGTAAAACACCTTCGGCAGTTGTGCCTGGTGTCCGTCGCACTGACAAGCCAGGGGGCACCGCGGTATGCGTCTACACCTGGCGAAACCCCAAACAACGAACTTCGTGTATTACCTTCGAATGTGCAGTATATTTCTTTAAACCGCCTGTCACTTTTGCAGAACACAGAGATCGCGAAATTTTGAATAAACTAAAACTGAACCGGATTCAGGTTTAGTCGGTTGAAAGCTGATTCAAACACTCACAATTGAGCCGAAATACATGAGTCGTTTTTCTCACCCTGGTTTCTTTTGCGAGGTCTGCACTGTTGGTGGAAAAGTGGGATGCTCAAAGAAACATACTGTACAAGAGGTCTGCCACAGCACAGTGATATTGGTGTTCGTACAGAGAGTCGTACGGTCCGACGTGTACATATGTCAGAAGATTGACAGTAGAACGACGAAATAGACGCACAACGTCACCAACGTCGAGACGAGATACGCCACGATGACGCGAATGTTCCAGAGCATCTGCGCCGTGTTGCGTTCGTCGGTGTCGGCGCACAGTTGCTGTACGCTCTTCAGGCCACCCTGTGCCGCGTCGAGCGCGTACAACTGTCGCACGTAGCCGGCGAGCTCGAAGCGCGGCGGCGTCATTAGATTCGTGTCGTTCGTATAGCTGACGTCCCACAGGGTGCGCAGCAATGATGCGGAGTTCAGTTGGCGGTGTTCTGGTGACGGCGCTTGATGGTGGCGCGTGCTGCTGAGCTTTTGTGGTGTGATTCGGTCGATTCCGTTCACCAGATCGTCAAACGTCGCCCACGAGACGTACGCGTAGCTGAGCGAGACTGCCAACAGGAGTAGCTGGGTGCCCGCGAGCTCCCATGGTCGCTATTTGAGATCAGGGACCAGTTTTATAGAAGCTTAGTAGTCCTTTGGACTTGTAGTCCAACAGTGCTACACCACTGAGCGCCAAAATCAACAAATTTCAGTTTCACTCACATCACGTTGAGCAGCAGACATTGGTGAATCAGTTTAGGTCGAAAAACAAAACCACGATGTTTCATTACTTCATTCAGGGGTGTTCAGTGGAGTAGGACTATTGAACTATTGAGCTTTTATAAAACTGGCCCCAGAATGGACAAATCGATTTGCATCCACTCGCACCACACACACACACAGCGTCCCGACTCATTAAGAGCAAGATTTTTGAGTTCAAAGAAGTAAACAGTGACTAGCAAACAGTCATAAGCCGAACACACGGCAGCGGATCGATCGGCGTAAAAAGCGGTGGCTACAAAACGCTGTGCTAAAAGCGTGAAATGTGACTCACCATATTCGGCTGGAACTCGTTCAAGAGCCAACACGCGCTCAATTTCAGTCGTGTGCAATGCTCAGAGACCACGTCGCCGATAGCTTTGATCATGCTCATTATATATGGTGGTCGTGAACGAATTAGCAATAACCAATAGCCGCATTTCCCGATTCTTTAAACCGCAAAAAGAAAAAAGACGAAATGTTGCGTTCAAGACCAATCTCGGTAATGTTTATGGTTGTGCGTGGGTTTCATATCAGCGTCTGGTTACGAAATTCCGGCCGATGAGATGACACATGAGGAAGGAAAGTGAGCGAGAAGGAAAATGGGAGCCGCAACAATATTGTACAGCTGCAGATTGCAGCGCAGAATGAAGCTGCGAATATTCAATTCCGTACAATATGCACAATGACAAGCGAACTCTCATGTGTAGCACATCTGTGTCGCAACGCAACATGAAGAAGAAACAAATTGCCGAGCTTTGCAGAAAAAAAGTTTGCAAGAATTCCAGGGTGACTCTGGCGTGGCCTCCATTCGTTAGCACCGTGACCCGCATCAGCAAACGGCCACACATTTGAAGCGACTTGTTTTCATGCGTGTATGCGTCTGCAATCAGCGTGGTATTCACAAGCAAATGTTTTACCATTGCACGTCTCTGCTTTTTCATGTGTATGTTTTGGAACTGCATATGGATAAGTTGGGCGAAATGTCACGCGGCACCATTTGGGAAGGTTTAGTATGCAGTTCTTCCTGGACCTGCAAGTTACCAACCAAAAAAAGAGACGATCATATTTTAGCGAAACTGCGAAACAAATGTATGCGACCCGAGCGTTTTTTTTATCAGTTCAATATAATGTGTGTAGGGTTCAACATTCAGAGAAATGTGTTGACAGTTTGAAAATCACGAGACGTTTCGAAACGACGTTTATTGCCGATCGATGCGTCGTCGGCCGGGCATCGCTGCTGCTGACTCGGTGACTGGTCACGATGCGCAACGGTGGTGCCTGAGGAATCGGTTTTCTTTTGTTTAAACCTGTCACTTTTTCCTTGAATACAGAGCACACAACAGAAGAAAGAACGGGATCGAAGTTGCAAGAAGACATATTCATCCTGTATTCAGCCTGATATTTGCAAGTGAGATGTTTGACTTTATCAACTCAACTGCAAATGATGCATTCTCACTACGCAATTCAAAATATGATAGAAGTGACAGGTTCCATCCAACAAAGAGTGACCATAAGTTTGTGGTGAAACGGAAAAAAGTTTTTTTGTCACTCATTGTCGACGTATTATCAATCGATTTTCTGCTGACGAAAAAATAAATTCGCAACAAACAAGTCCGCTTCTTGTGGACGTTTTTTGTGCACTTACTTACTTTCTCAGTGAGTAAGACATATTTGTACTGGTATTTGAATCTTTGTTACTAAAATCCAAAACTCCAACAAAACAAAACGTTTTCTTTTGGTTTACTCGCCTTGATATGAGAGCGGCAGTAGCTCCTCAAGTAGCGTGTCAAGCTGAGCCAGGCCGAATATGGCGACCATGTTCAAATCTTCCAACAGACCTTGCGCGATTGCCTGAAAACAAGTTGGCCTTTACAAACACCGTCTTGCGTTCTCTGTAAGCAGCTTGAAATACCAGAAAAAACGCTAATTTTGTTATTTTGGTCCTGAGACTCAATGCGTGCATAGATGTGGGTGAACCGTTTCATGCAAGACGCGGGAATTCAAAATTCGCAAAGTGATCCGAATCCCCTAAATAGGGCCCAGTCACTTAGACGGTTTCGAATTGCCGCATAAGATTGAAAATAGTTTCCACGTCTGACTGAACACGGATTCAGTCGCAGAGCCTAAAAAATTTTAACATTGGACAGAACACGAATGGAATGCGCACTTGCAACGACGGCAAAATCAACAGCAAATTCGCGATTCTGCTCGCAACCGATCGATATCGATGCACATTCATCGCAGACCTGCGCTCAACGTGTCGCTCCAAGGCGCTCAGGATCGCTTGGCGATGGACATCCGCTTGCTCGGAAGCACTCAGACCGCTGGCCGCTAGAAAATTTCGAAGAATGGAGATTTACTGAGAAAAACGGCGCAAAAATCGGCGACCGCGTGAGGTTTAAAGATAAGGGATTTAGTCCTGTTGCCAACCAGCAGCGTACTGTGCAAATCTCTCGACCACCGGTGTTAATCTAACCTGACTGGCAGGATTTTGTTGCATCAATTCAACAATGATATGAAATTAAAAAAAAACAGCATCAAACAAGTCTGACTTGGATTGAACAGGGTGACGCCCTTCAATGCGGCGAATTCTTTGTGCTCGATGTTCAGCTGTTTCATGGGCGCCAGCAGCTCGTCGAGAATGCGTTTGGTGACGTTGCTGAAAGCGCCGAAACACTGTGAATGCAACATGAAACCAAATTAGGGATGCTGAATACAAGGGAAATGCAGAGCTCTGTTTGTTCAGGTGGACTAATACAGCAATGGACGCGCAATAGATACCAGCCTGTGTCGCGGCTTTGTGTGTAAAATTCGATTGAATCTAATCAGTAAGGTTCTGGTGATGGTAAAAATAAGCTAACAATTGGTTGACTGAATTGTTTGGTCAACAAAACTATGTTGACTGTTTGTTGTGTAATTTTTAAGGACAAAAAAGGATTGCGCTTGCTTCGCATCGTGCACGTCGCGGGCGTCACGCTGCAGCACCATCTCGTTCGTTAACAGCACCATGTCGCTCAACTGACGAACATGCGATCGATACGCACAACAGATCAACAAATGCTGCGCAGAGTAGTTGCGCAGTAGACAGATCTGGGAATAATAATGAGAACAATAGATCGGCATATTATCGGTTAAACACTGACACGGGTGTATATAGCGTCAACGTTCTAAGCAACTTGCTTGTTTTTTCTCATTCTCACTACAATCTAACTCTATATCCAACCAGCTGATTGGTTGATGCATGCATTCTGTGCATGAATTGCTGTGGAGGCGGCGGAGTTTGGCTTGCATAGAATCCATGCATCACGTGACTACCAATCAGGTATGACCTATTTTTTTAAACGTGTCCCACTGAAATGACGTCATGTGCCGCCAAACATGCGCTTGCCGTTCACAGCAAACCAGACTTTCTGTTTAGCCGATTTCTTCCCGTAAACAAATGGCGAATGTCGAATCAGTTACACCAAACTGACATTTTAGTGCTTGTATTTTGACAAACGGCGTTTTTAAAGCAAATTACGTCATTTTAGTCCGGACACGTTTAAATAAATCCACAATAGTTGGATATGTTTCAGTGTTTTACTGTAGAAGCAAACACTTGCGCAGCAAAACGCCAGATATTAGTGCCATCGTCGAGCGTTTCAAGTGGAGTGTCGTTGCATGAAACGCGTTTTGTGAAGCGGTTTATACGCGTGAAATGAATTGTACACCTGATCGCGTATGTTGAACTGCGTGAACTGCGGTATCGCCTTCACCCAATCGACCATGAGCAGCAGCTGTCTGCGCATGCTGTCGTGCACGTCATCAAACAACGCCACACGTAGACCATTGGCCACCTGTGCAACAACCGGGCACCGTTCGGTTCGGAGTACGGCAATCGCAGTGCCAGTCAAACTACACGCACCTGTCTTCTCGGGCGATCATCCTGCACTCGTTGTTGTTGTTGCACCATTTTCGACCAATCACTTGCCAGCACTTCTGCGTACACCAACAAATGCAGCCAGTCTCCATCCGCCGTTGCAGCCTGCAATGTACGTGTATTGTAATTGGTGTTCCATGCTTCTGCATTTCACATTCTGATAGCTTTTGTTGCGGCTGCCTACAATGAGAAAACAACTCAACAATTATACTCAGCGGCTGACTCAAGCCAGTATTACTCAGCAAATAAATTTGGCGAGCCAAAAGTCACTCAACATTTTGTTGAATTTGTTATTCTCGGTGAACTTTTTATCGTTGACTAACGTTGTGTTGCTGCAGCGTCGTCGTCGCCGCCGTCGTTGGGTCCGGTGTTGTTGGTGTTGGACCGTGCCAATTGTTGCCCATCTCACTGAAACTTGTCTGCAACGACTCGATTGGTGTCTCTGCTTCATTTGCGTTTCGTTCATTGGCATTAGCAATCACCGTCATTTCAAAACTGTTGCTGTTGTTGATGTTGGTTGGCAACGAATGATACGTGTCTGGCGCTGCAGCGTTTGGGTATAACGAATGTTGTTGTTGCTGATCGCTGCTGGTGACGGCGATTGGCACACCGTGCTGATAGCTGCTGCTGATTTGCTGCTGATTCGTGCATGATGTTGTTGAGTTTGCAGGCTGGCTCGAGTAGATGCGATCACGTTCGTGCTGCACTGCTGGAACGTAGAAAAAATGATTTCGCTATTTCGCTATTGCGTTTTCTGGCATGAGCAAAGTCGCTTGATCGCAAATCAAAAAATACTGTTTTCAAATTTTGCTTACCATTGGCCTTCATGCCCGCCAGCACGCATTTGCGGTAGCGACACGCACGACACGAGTTTCGCATGTCTGAAGTGTGTCCGAGTCCGAGTTCAACACAATGAAATAAATCAACGAAATTTTGTGGAAAAGATATGCACATGGAATAATTTTCTTGCTTTTTTAAAAAACAAAAATCGCACCCGTTCACCTTTGTCGATGCGACAACTGTCGGTGAAGCGGCATGTGTAGCTGCGCTGTTTTCGTATCGTCCTACGAAAGAAGCCCTTGCAGCCGTCGCACGACTGCGCTCCATAGTGGCGGCCGGTCGCACGATCACCGCAGATGGCGCAGCGCTGGTCCGTCGCGAACTGGTGAACCTCTAGAAGATATTGTCAACTTGTTAGATTCTATGCGCCTCAGTGGGTTTTAGAAGGGAAACTAGATGCAATCTTTATGTGGCAATTCAAAATCGCCAAAGTGACTCGGCCGCATGTTGGAGACTTGGATCACTATGCCAATTTTGAATGCCCGCGTCATGCATGAAACTGTTTAGCTATCGATGCGCGCATTGAGTGTCGGTACCAAAATAAAAGTTCATTTCATTGAACGGCGTGGATTCTATTCATTGCCGCTGCTGAGCGGCACAGTTCAACGCCAAAGCCACGAAGCCGCGTTTCAAATGTCATCCAATCGAAACAGTGCGCAGTTTTCATTTCCTGATAAACAGCAATTCATGTTTCATCAAGTGGATAGCGGTAGTCAAATAGCTGCCGATCGCCATTGGTGCTTTACAAATTTTTTAAAAATTACGTGAATTTTCAAGTAAGCAGAGCCACACAACGAACCGATGAACTAACCGTTTGCCAGTGTGGCCATTCGTGGGCCAATGGTGTCTGCTTGCGGCCTGTAGCGGTCATCAGCGGTGTCATTCAGTGCCATCTTTCAGAGCACAATATCGTTTGAAATCAGTTGAAAAATCGCGAAAAAGCGGATCATTTTCATCAACAGTGCGCGGTGTGCGGGTGTTTCTTTGGAATTTCGTTTTTACATGGTCTTTCGGCGTTTTTTTACCTGTTTCCTGATAACGCAGAACCCAGTCGTTTATAGACGTTGAAAAAAGACAACCGAAACTTATATACAATCTTTTGATTATGTGACAAACCACCGGCCACGCCTTATCGCCCATTCCGATAACAGAATTTACTGTCTCGTGTGTGTTGGAAAATTGAAACAGAGTCCGTTTCAGAAATTGCAAGTTCTCAATGTAAACCAAAATTCATATGCCACATAGCCTACAGCGCTACCGAATGACTAGCCAAAAAACGCGACAAAACATACGCACTTTCATTGTCAAACACCCATGGACAACGTAAGTTTGTCACATCTTAAGCAAACAACAAACTCACGTGAATGCAAGATGTTGAAAAACACAATTCGGTACGTTGATGACGTTCTTTTTATCAATAATCCCGATTTTCTGGGCATGGTAAAAAAGATCTATCCTGCTGAATTAAATTTGGAACTCACAAGTGACGCCATGGCTAAAAAATGTGATTTCCTAGACTTCACTATCACAATCAATGACCAATACTTTTCGATTAAACCTTTCGACAAGACGGACACTTTCCCATTCAAGGTTAATAAGCTGGTACATGCGGAATCGAACACTCACATAAAATTAGGCGCTTGCGTTTTCCTTGGACAAACCATCCGATTTGGACGCATATGCACGGAATTGGATGATTTCGTGCGTTCATGTGCGGAACTGGTATCAAAGTTGATTGGCAATGGTTATAAAAGGGAAATGCTCATGCGCAACTTTTTCAGGATTCGATCAAATCATCGGTCGCTGTTATTCAAGTTCAGAATCTATGCCGATGATCAGTTCATTGCTTTGCAACAAATGATTTTTTATTGATTTGATGTTGAATAAAAAAATGAAAGAGTGTTGAGTTCGTTAAGCTTTATGTTTATTACAATCCAGTTTATAAACTGGAGTACCTGCTACGTTATGTGATTTTGTCCCTCTCTTGTTGATGTTGCTCTGTTTTGAAGGTCGGTTTTGATTCAATGTCGAATTCAGGAAAGTTCAAGATCCCTATTCACCCAAGCAATCGCACACGTGTCGATCCATCGAATCAAGCTGCTGTGTTGGCGAAAAGGAAAGCGATGTCGCCAACCAACAATCAGGGCCGGGACGCCGCCAAACGGCACAATAACAAAGTTGGTAACAATAAGTAGAACGTTTTTGCTTTTTTGCTTTTATGTTCCACACTGTTATTGATGTTTTGTTGTATTTTATGTTTATTTTGCCTCTATTAAGAATTTTCAACTAAGCCTTTTTATTGAGTTTTTGGGCAATGGGCACAACTGAAGAGACCACCATTGCTCGGCGTCTTGTGCTTAGGTCGAAACGCCATGTTTTGTTGGGTTTTTATTTGGTTAGATTGCACAGTTTTTTTAAAACAATTTCAGTTGTGTAATACAAACATGCTACCCACAAAACTCGTTAAAAATAACACCAGGAGCTACGTTATGCAAAACATTCAAAATAAACCAACAAAATCTACTGACAATAATTGACTTAGACGTGGTTTGCTACAACTTGCGCGACAAAATTCTGTAAAGTGAGCAAAAAAAACAAAAACATTGCAACAATTATTATGGTAATTTTCTCCTACCTATATTTTTTCAAGTAGACCAAAAACAGCATGAAAAACAATATAAGCGCTTGGTTGTCTAAACGTCTACCCGATATTTTCATCAGAATTTTCAACAACGAAAGGATAAAAAACCAATAAATCAAGCCAGACTACTTTTTTAAACAGAAAACCGCCAATAACGTAATCGAAACCGGTAGCAATCAAAAAAAAGCTAAACACTGAAATGTTTCTGCAAGATGTGAATACGAGAGAACAGTCGCAAAAAACGTGGAACAAAGGAAACAAGATGAGTGAGAAGAAGATAATAAATATGGTGCAACGCTGGGCTGCTGGCACGCGACGTATTTCAGAACAGAAAAAAAGAAAAAAGGCTGCACCGATTTTATGCGAAATATTTTCTCAAACCACAAACAAATGAAATACCATCTCACATTGCCAACCAGCCGCTCACCACCAAGTACTCACAAAGATCTCCGCTCTTTTTTTGAAATTATCGTGTTTTTTTTCATCGCGACTAGATTAAAAAATCTACCAATTACCACGCTTACGAACAAACAAAACACATACGAAATCACATGCAGATTGATCAGCTTGTTATCTGCAATAGAACTTTGAAAAAAAAACGTCAGCACAAAAAGAAAATGATTTAATGGAGAATAAAAAATGGTGAACCACATCATAAATGCCACAAACAAAAAAACAACAACTTCCACGGAAACCAGAAAAGAAAACATAAATCACATCCCAAACATGAAGCATTGGCCAGGAATCGAACCCTGTAGAGTGCAGCCATAGTTGGGTTCACAAGAAAAAAAAATCTGCTTGTTGTTTGCACGGCCGCACTGACTAAAAATCTATCAGCTGAAAACTGAAGTCAGCACGGTTTCAGGAAAATGAACAAAAATCAAAATCACCGAAAACTCAGAACTCCTGGTGGAAGAAAAACAAAGAGCGAAATCGAAACGAACACTAAAAAACAGACAAAAACATCCAACATAACCGCAGTCACGATGCAAGCAGGCACAACAATACAGCTACTACTGGTGCTACTGCGCACGAACAAGACACAGAAAACGGTTAATAAAAAACTTGGTTGAAGTCTCGACTAAACACATAAATCGCTGAATGACTTTATGCGAACTGATTGTTTGAAGGTGCTGCGATTGCTTGCGTGCTCATTTGTCGGCCGCCGTGTCTGGCGGGCCCTCGTGTGGCGCTGGCAGTTTGATTGTGTTTGGCTCCATGCCTGCAAAATTCAGAGAGTGTGAAACACTAACTTGCAATATTGACAGCAAACCGTGCGAATGGCTGTTGACTCAGTTGCTGCACAAAGTCGCAATGCACTCTGTGATGTCGCACTGTACTGTTGCACTGTCACAAACACACAACGCACGCGTACGCATGAGATGCCACGTGCGGTAATACCGCGTGTGTGTGCCTGTGCGTTTGTTTGTGGCCGTGTCGTGCGACAGTAGTGCACGCTCGTCAACACTAGAGAACTTCACATGGAAATATATCTATACGAGCGCAGAACGGAAATCGAGTCTGCTAAATATTGCAGCTCGCAACAACTCAGGTTTTTTTATGACAAAAGCAAGCCGGAAAAACGAACCCCAGATTTCACGGGCATACTCGGCGATCGTGCGATCCGAGCTGAACTTGCCGCTGCTGGCGATGTTCATCAGCGCCATCTTCAGCCATTTCTCTTGGTTCTGACCGTTTGAAAGCAATTTATAAGAACACCAACGTCTGGGCCTCTGGGGTACACACAGTCTAACTCAAAAATATATCCAACTAGCTGATTGTATGATGGATTGCTGTGGAGGCGGAGTTTGGTTTGCACAGCAATGCATGCATGACCAACCAATCAACTAGCTGGATATGTTATAGAGTTAGACTGTAGTTTTAAATCAGTTTAGTTTTATTTATCACGGGTATACGCATGGATGGAATGCACAAAAGTAATCCAGAGTGATACAGACCAACCAGAGTTTGGCTGCAAAACTTCCGCACACTACATTGTTTCGGTAGTCACTTTGTATTTCGTGCGGTATTGAAAGAAAACCCCATGCAAAAACTTACCATGTATGTTGCTGACACTTCATCTTGACATTTGACGTACGAATCGAAGTCGGCCGCAACGAGAAATCTAAATCACACGAAAGGATGTTCTCCTGTTTCCACGCATAAAAACAGCCAAAAGCTACTACTCAGTATTCAAGTGCGAAAAAGTAGGATTCGTTACTCTGATGAACAACAGAATGAGTTGAAAATGAAATTTTACACCAGTTTGTGAAACACATGTCAAAACACGGCCACGGTACGCTGGTACACGTCTGTAATGCGGAGCATGGTGACAACCATACTGCACATGATGACGTCATCTGCGTCCGCATACACTAACCGATCGTGATGGCGAATCAGATTGACGAGATCCTTGAATAGATCCGGCTCGTTCGGACTGAAGAAGCCCTGCTCGATCAGGTCTAGCGCCTGCTTCAGCTCCGGACTCTTGTTGATGAACTCTTGCGCGTTGTAACTGTGCACAATTGAATATATACATGGCATGCCCGCGCGACGGTCTGGGGCACCGATGTGCGCAGCCCACGAACCGGTGTGCAGCCCGCAAGAACAAACGTTGCGAGCTTTGCTTCATTGCACCGGCTGCCTTGCAAATGGTGCAGAGCCATAAAAATGGTGCATAGCCCTCAAGATGGTGCCCAGCCCTCAAACCGGTGTCGCCAAAATGGCAGCGCAAAAATTTCTTGCCGGCTGCACACCGGTTTTGTGAGCTGCGCACATTGAAAGCTCACCCGCGCGACTGTAACGCCTCGACCTCGTCGACAGTCATGCCGAAGATGAAGATGTTCTCGTGGCCCATCTCCTCGGCCATCTCAACGTTGGCGCCGTCCAGTGTGCCGATCGTCAGTGCACCGTTCAACTGAACACCGTGCAAAAAACACATTCGTGCTATTATCAATGTTTTCGATTCTGCGACTCAATCAATGCGCTTGCAGACGTGAAAGAACATTAGTTTCAATTCTTTATGCGGCAATTCAAAACCGTCTTCGGGGGACTCGGATCACTTTGCAAATTTTGAATTCTCACATCAGGCATAAAAATGTTCGCTTATCTATGCGCGCATTGAGTCCACGTATGGACAAGCAATTGGTCGATGCTTGTTGGCTGCAATCAACCACACCCAAAAGCAATGCGCACCTGGAATTTCATATTGCCCGTGCCGGAAGCCTCCGTGCCAGCGGTGCTAATCTGCTCGGACAGGTCAGCCGCCGGAATGATCTTCTCAGCGAGCGTCACACGGTAGTTCTCGAGGAAGATCACCTGAAAATGTATACAGTCTACTCAATAACATATCCAACTGGCCGATTGGTTGGTGATCCCGTGGTTGCACGCATTCTGTGCATGAATTGCTGCGCGACGCTGAGTTTGGTTTGCACAGAATGCATGCGTGCACGTGACCACCAACCAATCAGCTGATTCCCTATAATTTACAGTTCGACTGTATACCAAAATGTTAACAAAAAATACGAACACTTCTGTTGAGAATACAAAAACCGACTAAACGCTGACAAGAGTGGCCACCACGACATCGAGCAAAATTTATCACCGCTCAAGGCCTGGGTGGTAGCGCGTTAAGACTCGTTGTCTGTGCGTTCGGGGGGATCGAGCCCCGCCGAGAGGTATATCGGCACTTAATGACAGAGAAAAACTCTATGTGCGCCCTGTAAACGGTTCTGTGTAAACGGCTTTCTGGGTATGCCCTAGCTAAAAAAAACATCACCTAAATTACTGTTCGTTCAATCTAAACACTGATTGCGCAATAACCTTCAGTTTGTCGCCGACGATCGCGTCATGATTGACAACGTCGGCGATGGACGTGATCAGACGGATGATCTTCTTCGCGACGTGGTAGCCCGGCGCTGCCTGACACAATCAATAATCGCATTCGCATTGCTTGCGCTGCATTTTGTCTACCAATAAGTGACGTTGAAAATGGAAACTTTCCGTTGTTTGGCCTTGTTCAAATTGAAAACGCGTACTGCTCGCTATGGTCAAGATACACTTCGTCGCTGGTGTTGACAGTAAGCCAACCAGCAACAATACGCCCATTATTGTGGCACAACACGCAGCGCCGCCACGAAACGTGGCGCCGTCTGCCACAGTGTCAATGTTTGACGTTTCAGATCTGTCTGTGGTCAAACACTGTCGGCCGTTCTGCCGTCGCTGTGGCGAGTGAGCGGGCACCGCGGTTGTGCGTATAACTGGCGGAACCGCAAACCAGCGGACTGCATGTATTTTTATTTACCTTTCCGCCGACCATGATTGTGCGCGGCACGAACGGCTTCGACGGATTGCGCTTGATGCGATTGTACAGCGTCACCATGTGCAACGCGTTCAACAGTTGCCGCTTGTATTCGTGGATGCGTTTCACCTGCACATGCGAAATGACCGACACGGCTCTGGTTTGCGTTTTGCCAGCGTTTGTGTGTTTTTTGCATTGCGATTTTGTGTGCGAATCAAAACACTGACAACCATACTCAGTCAATGAACACACCTGCAGATCGAAGATTCCAGCGGAGTTCACGTCAACCTTGTACTCTTGCGAGAGCCATTGGGCGGCGCGCATTTTGTTCTCCTGTGCAAAAAAAATTGTTGATCGACAATTGGTCGTTCAACTTTTCCATCTTTTTTAGTTCTGCGACTAGTGCGTTTGCAGACGAGAAGGGAACCTAATTTCATAATTTCATTTAATTTTTGTGGTAGTTCAAAATAGCCAAGTTGTCGTCCGGTCGAATTTCGGGGACCCAAGTCACTGCGTCAATTTGAATGCCCACGTCGCATGAAATTGCTCACATATCCATGCGCGTATCGAGTCGCAGTACCATAAGAAAAGATAACAAATGTCAAATTCCAATATCACAACGTTCGTTGAACACACACACACACACACACCTACCTGTTTGACGCGCGCGATCTGTTGCAGCAGCTGATTGTCATTGATAGATTCTTTCAGTTTGGCCAATTGAGACAGATCCGTCACCCAACCATCGCCAATACGCTGTAAAAATAACGAGACACACAAATAGTCTGTTTGTCTAAACCTGTCACCTAAACAGAGCCCGCGAGAGAAGAATGGGGCCGGGTTGGAAAGAAGATAACACTGAATAGGGCCGGGTTGGAAAGAAGATAACACTTAACCACAAATTTAACATCAAATGCAACGCTATGATTGACTGCATCAGCAACAGAAATCAATGACTGATTTGTGCGTGTCTGACGCGCACCTCACAAAGAACATCGGCCAACGATGGATTACTGAGCATCAGCCACCGGCGCGGTGTGATGCCGTTCGTCTTGTTCTGGAATCGCTCCGGGAACATCTCGTAGAACACTTTGAAGCTGCAAAAATTTATAAAAAAGGTGTCGCAAACGTCGCCGTCGGCGTCGTGTTCACCGCAGCAAAAAGAAGCATACTGAGCTCGTTTTTCCAGACTTCAAATGTAATCAATTTGACGTTTTGGTGCGGTGTGGTGTGGCAATCAACGACAATAGTCAATAGTATACACTCGGACTAGCTCATTGGCTTTGTGAATTGTGCCCAGCTTTGCTGGTCCGGAAACTGGGTTTCCTAGCGCTCGTGCACATGCCTGACACTTACAGTGTGTCGAATGAATCACAGGTAATCAACTAACAGACCATATTTGAACTGGACTCACTCACTGGTCCTGTGCAGCGCCGCAGCCAATCAGCATGCGACATTCAAACGCTAGAAACGCTGTGTTGTGCAGTTGCGTTACTGTGCGCGGGCTACGTACGTGTGCTTCTTGAGCAGCTCCGAGTGCAACGCGGCGACGCCGTTGATGGCGTGCGATGCGACGATACAGAGGCGCGCCATGTTGATCGACTTGTCGCCGCCCTCCATCACGACCGACAGTTCGCGCATTCGATCGAAGTCGCCCGGCCAGCGCGCGGCCACCTCCTGAGAGTCGGCAGAACCGGGCAGAACGTGAGCATGTGTTTTGCGAAGAGACACGACTGCGAGCGCTGATTTCGATCGAATGTCGCACACACACACAAGAGCTGCCAATAAAACACACCGACGTTATGCAAAAAAGGCAAGTGTTACATTTGTGTGCGACATTGCATTGAAATCAGTCACACGTGGAAACAAACGAAGCGCACGTCTTCAGACGACGCCGTGATTTCTATACGCCCATTTCACACTCAATCAAGCGGGTTCAAGCGTTATTCTTGAAACATCATTAAAACCGTGCGGTGGTACATTCATGTGGCGTTGATTGATGTCGTAGATGATCTCCAGATGGCGCGGTAGCAGATTGCCCAGCAGCGACACCGGCCAGCACTCTAACGCCTCCGGTAGCAGCGTGTGATTCGTGTAACTGTGCCAAGCAAAATGGGCTAACATAAACTAACATGTTTTATTACCTAGATTTTACTACCTAGGTTCGCTGATGTTTTGCCCAGACTATTAGATCTGTCTGTGGTAAAACACCTTCTGCAGTTCTGCCTGGTGTCCGTCGCACTGACGAGCCAGGGGGCACCGCGGTATGCGTCTACCTGGCGAAACCGCAAACAGCGAACTTCATGTATGGAAGTAGAAACTTGAAAGAAACCTTTAAATGTGTGACCTTCCTGTCTTTGCCCGACAAAAGGTATTGGGTTACATCTCACCATGCAGAAATAAATTATCTAAAAATGCGTGAGACGCATATAAAAGGAGGAATATGGCCTTGTGTAAGCAGTGAAAGACTTGGCTCGACAACGCTTTTCAAGTCTCTGATGTGGTACACACGGATACAAGTACATAAGAGTCATATTTTTGCGCCGTTTATTTATGATTTCGGTTGCACATGGCAACCCTCGTGCTGTGTATTGTAGACAAATGACCTTTCACATTTGCGGATTTCGGGCATTTAGCGACCACTAAAACTACTAAAATAACAATCAGACTTTAGCTCGCTGAGACTGGTTTGTTCAGGACAAATTGTATCGCAGAAGCATTGCGGAACGCAAGGTCTCCTGTGGCAAAGGCAATGACTCACGGGACAGACGGTTTATCCTGCCACACTAGTTGAAGGTGACACCGGTAAAAAAGGTGAAAATCAACGGAAGACAACTCCTTTTTGTCACTGGTGCTGGTGTGTACACAGCGGTGCGTACGTTAACAACAACGAAAAAGCTACATGCAACAATGTTTTGCAATCTCTAATTTTTCTGTTTTTGCACAGAATTTACAGAATTTCGCACATGGCGTGATTTTAGATTAAATCGAAGAGAACAATTAAAAAATAACTTCAAAGTTTTACGCTTTTCAGCAAAACGAAAACGAAAACGAAAACTTTCGGATTCGCTGCCCTCCGGGGATATAGCGACCGCAGGCCACCGAAACCGAAATCGGGCTAAGATCACTGGTGCCCCCAGGACAGAGCGGGGCTTAGAGGCTGCCCCCCTCATATGCCGAGGGTATTGGTTCCACGGGATGGTGAGCCTTCCATTCCCCAATCCCACCGGAGTTTGGTACCTTCGGGTTTCCGGAATCGGTGGGGGGCGTGCTTCAAAAAAAAAAAAAAAAAAACGCGGCGCAAAAATATGACCCTTATGTACTTGTATCCGTGTGTACCACATCAGAGACTTGAAAAGCGTTGTCGAGCCAAGTCTTTCACTGCTTACACAAGGCCATATTCCTCCTTTTATATGCGTCTCACGCATTTTTAGATAATATTCTGACTTTTACATAAGCCCCGAAGGTCGGACCAAAATCACAATTCGTTGGTCACACATTCTTCTAAACCCCGGACAACTCAGGTTTTTCATTTTTCGTTTTTTAGGCCGATTTCTCCTATGCCATTTCTACGGCCGATTCCCTAAAATCGTCACGATTCAGTACCTAGAATCGCTCACAAAAGAAAAACTGACCCAAAAGCCGTGATCGGCGTAATGAATTACCATGGAAAACACCGTTTTCTTGTTTTTCATTTCTGGACCGGTTTCGCTAAATTCCACGGCCGATTCACCATAAATCGTCACGATTCAGTATCTAGAGTTGCTCATACAAGAAAACTAACCCAAAATCCGTGATCAGCACATTGAATTACTCTGGAAAAACCGTTTTCTCGTTTTTCATTTCTGGACCGATTTCGCCAACTTCCACGGCCGATTCGCCCGAAATCGTCACGATTCAGCATCTAGAGTTGCTCACGTAAGAAAACTAACTCAAAATTCGTGATAAGCGCATTGAATTACCCTGGAAAACACCCTTTTCTTGTTTTTCGTTTCTGGACCGATTTCGCCAACTTCCACGGCCGATTCGCCCGAAATCGTCACGATTCAGCATCTAGAGTTGCTCACGTAAGAAAACTAACCCAAAATCCGTGATCAGCGCATTGAATTACCCTGGAAAACACCCTTTTCTTGTTTTTCGTTTCTGGACCGATTTCGCCAACTTCCACGGCCGATTCGCCCGAAATCGTCACGATTCAGCATCTAGAGTTGCTCACGTAAGAAAACTAACCCAAAATCCGTGATCAGCGCATTGAAATACCCTGGAAAACACCCTTTTCTTGTTTTTCGTTTCTGGACCGATTTCGCCAACTTCCACGGCCGATTCGCCCGAAATCGTCACGATTCAGCATCTAGAGTTGCTCACGTAAGAAAACTAACCCAAAATCCGTGATCAGCGCATTGAATTACCCTGGAAAACACGCTTTTCTTGTTTTTCGTTTCTGGACCGATTTCGCCAACTTCCACGCCCGATTCGCCCGAAATCGTCACGATTCAGCGTCTAGAGTTGCTCACGTAAGAAAACTAACTCAAAATTCGTGATAAGCGCATTGAATTACCCTGGAAAACACCCTTTTCTTGTTTTTCGTTTCTGGACCGATTTCGCCAACTTCCACGGCCGATTCGCCCGAAATCGTCACGATTCAGCATCTAGAGTTGCTCACGTAAGAAAACTAACCCAAAATCCGTGATCAGCGCATTGAATTACCCTGGAAAACACCCTTTTCTTGTTTTTGTTTCTGGACCGATTTCGCCAACTTCCACGGCCGATTCGCCCGAAATCGTCACGATTCAGCATCTAGAGTTGCTCACGTAAGAAAACTAACCCAAAATCCGTGATCAGCGCATTGAAATACCCTGGAAAACACCCTTTTCTTGTTTTTCGTTTCTGGACCGATTTCGCCAACTTCCACGGCCGATTCGCCCGAAATCGTCACGATTCAGCATCTAGAGTTGCTCACGTAAGAAAACTAACCCAAAATCCGTGATCAGCGCATTGAATTACCCTGGAAAACACGCTTTTCTTGTTTTTCGTTTCTGGACCGATTTCGCCAACTTCCACGCCCGATTCGCCCGAAATCGTCACGATTCAGCGTCTAGAGTTGCTCACGTAAGAAAACTAACCCAAAATTCGTGATCAGCGCATTGAATTACCCTGGAAAACACCCTTTACTTGTTTTTCGTTTCTGGACCGATTTCGCCAACTTCCACGGCCGATTCGCCCGAAATCGTCACGATTCAGCATCTAGAGTTGCTCACGTAAGAAAACTAACCCAAAATTCGTGATCAGCGCATTGAATTACCCTGGAAAACACCCTTTTCTTGTTTTTCGTTTCTGGACCGATTTCGCCAATTTCCACGGCCGATTCGCCCGAAATCGTCACGATTCAGCATCTAGAGTTTCTCGCGTAAGAAAACTAACCCAAAATTCGTGATCAGCGCATTGAATTACCCTGGAAAACACCATTTTCTTGTTTTTCGTTTCTGGACCGATTTCGCCAACTTCCACGGCCGATTCGCCCGAAATCGTCACGATTCAGCATCTAGAGTTGCTCACGTAAGAAAACTATCCCAAAATCCGTGATCAGCGTATTGAATTCCTACGGACTAAACATTTCTGCTATTTTTCGTAGCTCAGACAAAATTTGTAAGACTGAAAAAATGATACCCAGTCAAAATGCTACGAATTTTCAAAAAATGCACAATTTTGACCCAAAAAATGCCCGGGCAAAAAATAAACTAAATTTTCAGAATCTACGGATGAATTTACCCGAGGAAAAATTCTTGTTCAACTGTGAAAGTGTCCCAGCTAAAAATTGAAAGGGCGAACACTTAAAACCAGGTGACAACCCTGCGAACTTTCAAAAAAACCCAATTTTTACCCCAAAAAAGGGTCGGGGCAAAAAATTAACTCATTTTTCCAAATCTACGGATAAAATTACCCTAGGAAACATTTTTCTTCAACTGTGAAAGTGTCCCAGCTAAAAATTGAAAGGGCGAACACTTGAAACCCGGTGAAAACGCTGCGAACTTTTAAAAATGCCCAAATTTTTACCCAAAAGTGGTCGGGGCAAAAAATTAACCCATTTTTCCAAATCTACGGATGAAATTACCCCAGGAAACATTCTTGCTAGACTGTGAACGTGTCGCAGGTAAAAACTGAAAGCGCGAACACATGTTGATTACATACCGGAAAAAAAAAGAGATAGAAAAATAAGTAACACTGTTTTCAGAATAGGTTTTTCGTGTCTACAGCGTATGAAAAGTAGTCGGATAAAAATTTTTTCGCGGCTCCAAGCACAACTTTGGGTGTTCGTTTCGTGTGCACAGAACCAAGTTTGTGGCTTATACTATGCTCGCTGGAGGAAGCGAGCAAATTTGAAAAACGCGCGCGAGAGGATAACGGCTCATATAATGCGTGATGCGCTGTCCGCTCGCTGGCGCTCGCTCGCGCATCCGCATGATCTCAATCATGTTTTAAAACGGACTCAAAAAATACCACTAACGCGAAAGTACGCTGCGCGATCTTAAGCGCATCGTCCATTGGCAGCTGCTCAATGTCGACGAGCAAACGAATCAACTCCGGAATCGCCATTGACGGATGCGTGTCGTTCAGTTGAATGGCGATCTGTAAAATGGCTTGGCGTTGGACACATGAAGACAATTGCAAACACACATGCGTGGGCGAGTGACGGTGTCGAAAACAATGACCACACAACAGATTGCGAAATTACCGAACGATTCACGGATGACGACAGATAAATCTGCCGCAATGAACAACAACAACAGCAACAGGTGCATTGTGTGGATAAATAGAGACAGGAACAGGAGTGATTCGAGGCATCCGCCTTGACGGCGGGCGCAAAACACGCACGCGCACTATTGCGGAGCTCGCACGACAAAAAAAAGGCGAAGCGTGCCGCTGCGGCAGCTGATCGCCGCATATGAGAAACAAGTCAATAAAGTGCCTGTTCATACTGGCGTATACTCACGTACGTCCATCGACGGTAGCACGCTAAAACACAAGACCTGCTGGGTCCAGTTTCATAAACGCTTAGCTACACCACTGAGTCACTGAAAGAACTCATAAAGCATCACAGTCCATTTATTCATACAAACTGATTTACCAAATGTCTGCTCTTCAAGCGTCGTGCGAAGAAACTGAAATGAGTTGTCTCATGAATGCATTCAGCGACTCAGCGGTGTGAAGCACTGTAGCACTAGTGAACTGCTAAGTTTTATAAAACTGGCGCTGACCTGACGTACCGGTGACGTCAGTATAAACGGGCCTTAAGAAAAAACGTCAAGCACTTGGGGAGTCACGTTGGCGTTCTAGTCGATCAGCGCAAGCGAATAGAAAAACATATCAACAATGCGCTAGATCTCGGTTGGTCTGGTCTACACTTTAAGGGAACATTGCCCGCAAAAGAGTCGATATGAGTGAGATGATTCCACGAGGCTTGCAATACTGAACATGATTCCACCTCCACGACGAGCACAGAAAAACAATGAACACGGACAAACTTTCTCCGGAAACGCCTCGAACGTCGCGCGAATCGTGTCACGGCTGCCGTATTTTGACGCTTTGTAGCGGCGGATGATGTCCTGCAATCGCAGCAACAGATAAGAAACATTCGATTCGAGTGACAAAGTTGAGTGTCTTGAGCGCCATTCATACAAGCGCAGGCGTCCTTGCTGGTGACGCACTTGCTTCATGAATGTGAAGCGTAGTTACGCTTCGTGAAGTCACGCTAAAACTGCATGCTCCATGAATGGCGCTTTAACTAGAAACCATTCGGTAGCTGACCTGCAGCGTGGCGGCGACCAGAAAATACTGCTGCTTCAGACGGAGCTCCTTGCCTTCGAAGAACTGAATGAGAATAAACACAACTGATTATAAAACTGCAATCGCGAGCGAATTATGGGTCTCCGTACCTCAGGCTGTCTTAAGTTTCAGCGGAGCATCCTGCATTCTTGCGAAATAAAATGAATGAATGAATGAGTGAGTGAATGAAAGCGAATGATAGGCAGCATATAGATATTTGCATGTCTAACGGCATGGTTCGTCACGTTCACTTAACGAAGCAATCATCTCGCAATACAAGCGCAGCGAATCAGCTATCGTAGAACAGTTCAAACAGTATATTATCAATTTGTTAGGTTCTGCGACTCAATGCGTGTGTAGAAAAGAAACTGGTTTCAATCCATAAGCGACAATTCAAAATCGCCAAAGTGACTCTGCTCCATTTAGGGGACTCGGATCACCTTGTCCATTTTGACGTCCCGCGGTATGCATGAAAGTGTTTAGCTATCTATGCGCGCATTGAGTCTCGGGACTAAAATAAAAGATCTTACATTGTCGTTTGGGTACAGCACGCGCGTGATGTTCTCAGTGCGATTTCGCTCCATCACTGCGTTGATGTAGTCGCCCGTGTTGACTGAAATGGGTTGCACATTTTGAATTGACTGCAATGGTTTGCACATTTGGAATTTGACTGAAATGATTTGCACATTATGAATTGACAGAAAAGGTTTACACGTTGTGAACGCACCGTGTAACTTGTGAAAATACACGTTCTCTAAATTTCGATTCAAAACATCGTCATTCGCATATCTGACAAACACGAACATACAGAATTCAAGCGAGAAGTGATTCTCGGCCTTGGCCGACCACAAACGCAGCGTGTTGACGACGTTGTTGCGATAGCCGGGGATCGGCGTGTCGTACGGCATCGCGAACACCAGCTGCGTGTCCAGCCAGCGCCGCTGCAACACAGAGAACAAACGCTCACTTCCTGCGCAAAACTGTGCAACACTAAAACTGTGCGACGAATGCGAAAATGATTCCTGTGAAACGATTTTCTTTGCCTTTGTGTTTTAATGCGTGTCGATGGTGGTACCACCGTTGCTTATAAACGGACAACATGAAACGTAAAATTAAGTGCCAAACGCTCTTGTGTCGATCGACAACACGTCGACAAACAAAGAAACACGCGCGGATGCGACGAATTATGCTACTCTATCACCGATCTATAGATCCGAATGAAAAACAAACAGTACAAAACAAGACGAGAGCACCGCTGACGCGTACCTTTCCCTCAGCGTCAGTATCCACACGACCATAGAAGTTCACGGGCAGCATATATTCTGGTCTCGCTTTCTCATACGGATTTCCGAAGCGCAGCCAGTCGTCTGGTTCCTCGATCTATTGTTAAAAATGGCATAGTGCTTCATGAAAGATGAGCTTCGACGACAAAAGCAATTTGGAAAAAACACAAAAACTAAGATGGAATTTTGATTGTCCCACTTGCGCACCTGTTCGCCACGCTTGATGACCTGTTTGAAAATGCCGTAGTCGTAACGAAGACCATAGCCATAGGCAGCTAAGCCGAGAGTGGCCATGCTGGAAAATCCAAATGACACTTTATCGACGTTCATAAAGTTATTCAGTCACAGATTACAAAAAAAATATTGATACTGTTATCTGAAAAAATTGAAGCTCACATAGTTTTATTTCGTCAGTTTTGTGTTGGTATGTGCATGAGATATAACGAACCGTAAAAATACTGTATTTAAAATTCCAATAAGGAAGAGAACACGAACATGTTACGTTACGGTCAAATTCAGTGCAACTTTTTCAACCGAAAAGCGAGCAACACCAAAGCGTACCTATCGAGAAAGCAAGCAGCCAAACGGCCGAGACCGCCGTTGCCGAGTCCAGCGTCTTCCTCTTCCTCTTGCAACTCCTCGATGTCAAGGCCGAGCTGCAAGTCGCAGTAAAAAATGCTTATTGTTTGAGCTTCGCTCGTCCCTCACACCAATTCACAGGCCCGTTTTGCAGCCGTTTATTTAGCGGCACCGCATGTCACGCGCTCGGTGCCTGCAGCGAAGCCAACATGACACGTCACGCATTGTTCTAGATTCTAGAACACGACGCTTCTGCTTGCGCATGCGACCGTCGTCTCAAGACTGACGTACGGCCTAGCCTGTCTCTGACTACTTACTTCACAAGGGTGTCTGTTTGCACCATACTTCTTTCGCTTCATGAATATGTACAGCCAATCTCGCTAATATATGCAACTAGCTGATTAGGTTGGTCATAACAATTCTCAGCGCTGATTGGTTAATCATGAGCAGTTCTCAGCGCTGATTGGTTGGTCATCACGTCATGTTCGCGTCATGTTGCATATATTTTCCAGATGGACTGTATTCTATACTTGATAGAGCGCTTCATCAACTGCCGCTTGAATGCCCAAGTTGATCATCGTGTTCGTTAGCGTGCGTCCCATGTAGAATTCCAGCGACAAGTAGTAGATGCGCTGAAAAAAAGAGCGTGAATTACGAGCATACCTGAAGTAATCATTGGACTACGCTCTGTTGCAAGCGTTCACTTAGCCGTCGTGCAAAAGAAGTTCTTTATACTCAGACATGCACGACGGGAGCCTGGTATGCCTGTTCCGAGGCCTACCCGGGAACATGCATGTTGGCCGTTCGCAACAGGCATCATCATACCAGGTTACCCCAATTTTTGAGCAGCCAGTCGAAGAAATTATCCATTTTTCATCCATTCAGCAATTTCGCCAATCAGGTTACCTCTTTTTGACCGGTTTAGCTACGTACCAGAAACGGGCATGAAAATGGCCCCGTGCACCTCTGTTTATATTGTAACCGTCTGACCACTCTGTCCACACTGTCCACGAACCAACCAGAACACTTTCTGATATTTATTTGCAATATTTTTAAGATGAATGACATTTTCGAGATTGTTTTTTAATGACAATGTGACAAACGGAATTCACTCAACTCAAACATTCAGATTATTTAACACATATCTTTGCTGCCCAACCAAAACCCCAAACAGACACGGTCGATTTTGTCCAGGACTCTGATTATCAAAAACTCGTTCGTCCGCTTTTTTTGTGGCATCGACATCTGTCACAGATTTCCACGTAAAACCAGGTAACAATAACCATACCAGCACAAACCACACAACAAAACCCCCCGTTTATAAAACGCAGAAAAAATGCCATTTGATGCAAAAAAGGCGAACCAGCGAAAATTTCAGACTCAAAACACCGGCCAACGGGAAAACAGAGCTCAGACGCCACGCTTGCACACGACGGCAACGCATAGCGACAGCCGTTTTTAAGTGCACCACCGCAATGCTTTATTCCATTTTCTGTTCAGTCCAGTGGCCACGGTTGCTAGCGTGAATGTCTCGCGCAGACCGAAAGGCCAAATAAGCATTTCACCACGTGCGCCTCCACACGATACTTATGAAACGTGCCAGCTTGCGCGCGCATCAACACGAAAAACGTCTCATTTATCTGCATTGTTTTTGCAGCGTGTGATATTTTGGAGTGACTTTTAAAACGATGGAGTTACACAACGTCGCCGTGTCGGTCGCATATTACTTTTGTGAGCATGTCTGGTGCTCCGTCAAGTTTTTTTCCAAACAAAAAATCTCAAACTTCTGCAAAACATCGCTTTCAGTAGTTTTTCTGGTGAGAAAATGCCGAATGCAAACTCGCTTCCGCGCCGCTGTTTGTGTGTACGTGTGTTATTGACCATCTTTGCACCTCTGCTTCTGTCGTTATTTACCCCGTCCCAAGCACAGCGCAGCCCGGACAAATACACCGTGTACAAGCGCGTGGTGTGCTACTGCCTTTTTTAGTTTGACTGGGCAAGCTGGCCCTGAGCGCAAAGAGCGAAAGCAAACCAGGATCGATAATATGAGAATAAATATGAAGTGCAGCACCAACACACGACGACGACGGGGCTCTGTTTGTTTGTCAATGTTGCACTTGCATTGCAGCTGGCTGTGGGTGTGGTGGCGTGACAGTTTTTTTAAATGGCAATGTTGTCAAATTACAGTCAAACTCCATAACATATCCAACTAGCTGATTGGTTGATGTGTGCATTCTGTTTCTGTGCACGAATTGCTGAGAATTGCGGGGGTCGGCTTGCACTGAATGCATGCATCACGTGACCACCAACCAATCAGCTATGTGGATATGTTATTGAACTAGAGCACATCGTTAGTAAAACGCAAAATCGCTCACTTCATCATAAGACAGCCGGTCACACAAAACTACTGGCACATGGAACACAGTATGCTTGTTTAAACCTGTCAGGTTGTTTTCGCAAAATAACAGAGCTCGCGAAAAAAGAAAAAAAAACGCGATCCTGATTTGAAAGAAAACATATTTCGCTACAAATGCGGTCTTTGATTTCAACCAAACCTGATACATTCGTTCTTCTAACTTTATATCATAGATTGACATATGCTCTGTATTCTGTGAAAAAAGTGACAGGGTTCGACAAGCATAATATATTGTTTTTTACCGCACCAAACGTCCTCAACGAAATCTGACTTCCCACAGTTGCTCCAATTAACAACAACATCACAATCTGAGTTTTCACGTTGATCGTGAAGGGGAAGCATTAAAATGTGCTGCAAAAACCGTACTCAATCTTCTCCGCAGCATTATTTTTTTCATCAGCCTAACAAACCGAAACAACACTGATTTTCCACTGAAACGACTCGACAAACACTCGAAAAACAAGAAGCAACGTTAAAAACCAACAATGCGCAGCGCGCATAAAAGCACTCGAACTAAACATGCCACGCTTTTTGCATCTGTTGTTGTTTCACCTTCACCCAACGTGACCGTGGTACATTTTTCACTTCGGTTTCAGAATTACTGCTGCGAAGTTCAACATCTCGGAATGAAGTGCGGAAGAGGACTTGGTTGGTGAACGGTGAAATCAACTCAGAAATTAAGAAAAAACACAACACAACAGTTCGAAAACTAAACAACATCCCATCAACAACAACTCATCTCTCAATGATATCTGAAATAGTGAGCAGTTGCCAGAAACTTCAGGAAATTGATAGAGATGTTTACATAACCGTGGCAAAGGCAACGCAAGCAAATTTTCGTAGCGTATGTGTAACACAATAGGCAATGCGCACACCGAAAATGGACCATGAATAAAAGAGAATCGAAAGAATCGGTTTTTGTGATCCATTTTAACGCTTCATTTCTGCAGTCATAAAACTGACCAAAAATGGTCATGATTTTCAGAAAAAGGTTCGGCAGAAAGAACATTTTGCTGTGCTCTGGTTTTATTGCCGAGCAAAAACCGGGTTGAAAAAAATGAAACCACAACTACACAACAGACATACTGTTTGAAACGGACTGACTTTCTGACAACCAACAATGTCTGATTTATCCAGCAGTCAGTCACACAAACGAGCCCACATTCAGTCTTTTCAAGTTGAACGATGCAAGACGTGACGCAGGTAAGATCTTTACTTGGTTCTGCGACTCAATACGCACATGGCAAGATGTAAGCAGTTTTATGCTTGACGCGGGAATTCAAAAATGTTGAGTTGAAGTAACCCGTATCGCTGAGAGACTGCTGAGTCACGGGGGCCGTTTTGAATTGCCGCATAAAACATGATACTGATTTCGTTTCGACATCTCCGCATTCAGCCGCAGAACTAAAAGAAAAGACAATAGCAAGCAAACGACATGATGGGAACGAAACGAACCTTCGGGTCCTTTTCGTAGTAGTGCTGCTGGGTGCGAATCCAGCGGGAGACGAGATGGTCGCGCACGGTATGTGCCAGCGCAAAGTAGTAATCGCGTTTCGTCGCCACATTGCGATCCTGCAAAAAAACAATCCATCCAAGTCACTGAATCCAATCGTTTTTTTATTAACAAACGACAAGCGACCCAGTATTTATTGGTTAATCTCGTCCCAGTTCCGCCGCATCGCACACGCACCCCACTCCGTTTAGAGTCGTGAGCTGAATGAAATCAAGAAAGCTAAACACGAACTGACGAATCCAAATTCAACAATGCAAGAAATTGTGCGCTTCCACACGCTGGATATTTCTGCGTCTTGTGGTTTTGAAAATGCATGAAAAAGGCTGTGGCACAAAAAGGCTTTGGGATCACCCTCGCTTGAATTATCGGCGAGCGGCGGAATGAGGGCTGGAGCGCTTCAAATAAAAAAATGAAACCAAATTAAAAAAAAACCATCGTCAGCGTCACAGAAAAGCACACCACCTTGATGAGACTAAAATGCAAATGGCGGTTGAACGTTTTCTTCATGTTGGCCACGTTTTCAACTTGCGCAATGCCGCGCACGCTGATCTGCTTCCGACGGTCGTGGTCGGTGAGCATCGCCATTTTTGGTTGCACGTTGAGAAAAATGAGTCAAAGGTAACTGTAATAACCAACGGCCACCAGTAGCGAAAGCGGGACCTCGGGTGAGGGGGGGGGTGTTTGCCTAATTTTAGAGGGGGGGGGGTCAGGTGCCTTCTCGGTGAGGGGGGAGTGCACGGGCAGCAAATTTTCCTGAGGGGGGGGTGCACTGGCAGAAAAATTTCGTGAGGGGGGGGGGTGCACGGGATCGCACGGGTAATACCAAATTTTTGCCTTAGAAAAACACAGAAATTCTTGTGAAATACAGAATATTTTGTGCAAACAAGCTGCTTGTTTGGTCAGAAACAACAAAATATATGCAGGGACAGACACAAACGTCAAGAAAAATGCAAAAATTACGGTATTTTTGGAAAAAATTGAGAAGAGTAGATTGACCACCGTGAGGGGGGGGGGTGCGATCCCGTGTAGGGTTGTTAAACAAAAATGAAAATTTTTTTTTTTAAAAAAAAGTGATTTAAAAAAAACAAAAATGCCGATTTTTTTTTTTTTTTAATTCGAAAAATTTTCCTCTAATATGCTCTGAAAACCTAAATTTTGGCAAAATTTTTCGAAAGTTCAACAAAAATTTTCTTTGATTATACCTCGTAAAACCTTTAGCAGTCGATTTTGGGCCGTTTTACCGACTGATTTTAGGCTACGACAACATCTGCGATGAAGTTTTTGAGCGTCCCAAAGCTTGGCCTACCATTTCCGATGCAGATAAGGTGACGATTCGCCTCGCAGAGCGTCCGATTGTGCTCGCTGCTCCGTTTGCCAGCGCTACGTTGTCTGGTTGCTTGCTGCTTCGTGTCGTGTCGTCGCAACACCATCAGAAGAATTGATCGAATTTCAAGGCGGTATGTTTGTCTTCACTTCAGCATTAGTTTAGCTGGGGACAATTAGTGACGTTTTGGAGGTCAAAACACAAGAAGAGGCATGGTGACGGTTTGGAAAAGGGGTAATTGAGGTCACCAAAACAAAATCTGCAAAGTTCCGTCATATGGGAGTCATTCGGGAGGCGCTTGCATATCATATGTGGTTCTTCGGACTCCCTGATTGATTTAGCACAACTTTGATTTTTGAAATTTTTTTTTTAAAAAAAAAATTTTTTTTTTTTAAAAAACAAAAATGACGATTTTTGTTTTTTTTAACAACCCTAATCCCGTGTTTTCTCGCGGAGGGGGGTGGGGGTAGAGATGTAAGGGTCAAAAAAAATTTTTTTTTTAATTTTTTTTTAAAAAAAAAGTAAAAAAAAATGAGCATTTTTTTTTATTAAAAATTTTTGAAATTTTTTCTTTAATGTGCCCTGAAAATGCCGTTTTTGGCATAATTTTTCGAAAGTTCAACAAAAATTTTCTTTGACTTTACCTTGTCACTTAGTCTTCAACGCTGCAGGTGGTATTCTGGATTGATTTATCGACTGTTTTCAGCCTTGGTGAGTGATGATCGACTCGCGCATTGAAGTACTTGAGCGTCGCAAAGGCTAGTTCAACAAATTCCGATGTCGCTAAGGTGAGATAGAAGCAGAGAACTCACATTTACGCATCGTTTTTCAGGATCTCGAAAGGTGGAAATTGCACTGTCTGCCACTGCAAGCGTAACTTCGTTGGTTGCTCGTTGCTGTTTCGCCTCGTGTCGTCAGCGTGATCACACCGGTTTGTTGTGGAACTTGTTTCCATGTTATTTGAGGTGAATTGAGAGGCAAAACACGAGACGTGATGTCGTCGGTGGGAAAATGGGGTCGCCGAAACCAAGTCTGAAATTTTCACCCTCCTCCCATATGAGTGGGGGTCATATGGTAAGTCGGTGGCTCCTCAGATGGTGATATTCGGACTCCCTGAAAAATTCTGAACAACTTTCATTTAAAAAAAAAAATTTAAAAAAATTTTTTTTTTTTTAAAAAAAAATAGAAAATTTTTTTTTCTTGACATCTCTAGGTGGGGGGAGTCTAGTATCCGTGTCGAGGTAAAGGGGGGAGGGGGGGTACACGTAGAGATGTCAAGAAAAAAAAATTTTCTATTTTTTTTCTTTAAAAAAAAATTTTTAATTTTTTTTTAAATGAAAGTTGTTCAGAATTTTTCAGGGAGTCCGAATATCACCATCTGAGGAGCCACCGACTTACCATATGACCCCCACTCATATGGGAGGAGGGTGAAAATTTCAGACTTGGTTTCGGCGACCCCATTTTCCCACCGACGACATCACGTCTCGTGTTTTGCCTCTCAATTCACCTCAAATAACATGGAAACAAGTTCCACAACAAACCGGTGTGATCATGCTGACGACACGAGGCGAAACAGCAACGAGCAACCAACGAAGTTACGCTTGCAGTGGCAGACAGTGCAATTTCCACCTTTCGAGATCCTGAAAAACGATGCGTAAATGTGAGTTCTCTGCTTCTATCTCACCTTAGCGACATCGGAATTTGTTGAACTAGCCTTTGCGACGCTCAAGTACTTCAATGGGCGAGTCGATCATCACTCACCAAGGCTGAAAACAGTCGATAAATCAATCCAGAATACCACCTGCAGCGTTGAAAACTAAGTGACAAGGTAAAGTCAAAGAAAATTTTTGTTGAACTTTCGAAAAATTATGCCAAAAACGGCATTTTCAGGGCACATTAATGAAAAAATTTCAAAAATTTTTAAAAAAAAAAATAAAAAAAATGCTCATTTTTTTTTACTTTGAAAAAAAAATTAAAAAAAAAATTATTTTTTGACCCTTACATCTCTAGGTACACGGGTATCTGCCCGTGCACGGGCAGGATTTTCGGCTGAGGGGGGGGGGGTGGACCTAGGGTTAGGGGGGAAAAAAATCCGGATTTTTTTTTTAAATTAAAAAAAAAATTTAAAAAAAAATTTTTTTTACAAGTTAGGTTTGTTCGAAGCGTCTCGTCGAGCTGAGTTCATCTAGACTATTTTCAGAACGATCCGGAAAACTATAAGAGCGAAAATCGTGTTTTATTGAAATTATGTCCATTTCATAGAGGGAAAGTTGCATTTTCAACAGTAAAACAGGACAATTTTCGACGTGTACTTGAATATTGAACCGTTCTTAGTTGTTCCTCTTTAGAAAATTACCAAAATTTGACTGTGTTCAAAAATTCCTGTTTGCTGTAGCTAAGTCGGCAACCCCTGTCGACCCGGTCGCCCCCCCCCCCCAAGACACTTACTTTCAGGTTCAACCAGCTATGCTATCTGCCACATGGCGAGAGCCCACTCTTCAAATCATCGTATCGAAAACACGTACCATGATTTCGCGATCACGTTGCGGGCAACTGACAGACGCAAGTTTAACACGTTAGTTTAGCTCAGCACGCAAGTTTTAACATGTGGCCATGTTATCGGGTATCTGAAAAACGGTCGTGTGATGTGGTATTAACCAACATCTCCGCTCCAATTGTTTAACAATATATCGCACAACTCCATTGTAGACCTATAACATACGCCAATCAACAAAATATCATGTTCATCTCATGGCCTACCGACTGAAAAAACATGTTCTAAGTTGCAAGAAAACGATTTCTGAAACGATATTTCAATTCAGTTATGTCATTTCAACGCTAAAAATTGACTCTAGAAGTCATCCAAATCGAAAAACATGGAGTACGTCGGTCAAAATGACCAAATAATGACATGTACCTAAGCACACAAAGAAGTTGGGAAGAAAATTTGGTTTGAACTTTCAAAAAATTATGCCATAAATCGAATTTTCAGAGCAAAGTAGAAGAAAAATTTTTCAAATTTTTTTTTTAAGTTTGAAAAAAAAAATCCAATTTAAAAAAAAAAACAAAAAAAAATAAAAAAAATTTTTTTTTCAAAGCCCCTAACCCTAGGTGGACCTAAAGATGTCAAGAAAAAAAAATTTCTATTTTTTTTCTTTTTAAAAAAAAATTTTTTTTTTAATTTTTTTTTAAATGAAAGTTGTTCAGAATTTTTCAGGGAGTCCGAATATCACCATCTGAGGAGCCACCGACTTACCATATGACCCCCACTCATATGGGAGGAGGGTGAAAATTTCAGACTTGGTTTCGGCGACCCCATTTTCCCACCGACGACATCACGTCTCGTGTTTTGCCTCTCAATTCACCTCAAATAACATGGAAACAAGTTCCACAACAAACCGGTGTGATCATGCTGACGACACGAGGCGAAACAGCAACGAGCAACCAACGAAGTTACGCTTGCAGTGGCAGACAGTGCAATTTCCACCTTTCGAGATCCTGAAAAACGATGCGTAAATGTGAGTTCTCTGCTTCTATCTCACCTTAGCGACATCGGAATTTGTTGAACTAGCCTTTGCGACGCTCAAGTACTTCAATGCGCGAGTCGATCATCACTCACCAAGGCTGAAAACAGTCGATAAATCAATCCAGAATACCACCTGCAGCGTTGAAGACTAAGTGACAAGGCAAAGTCAAAGAAAATTTTTGTTGAACTTTCGAAAAATTATGCCAAAAACGGCATTTTCAGGGCACATTAAAGAAAAAATTTTAAAAATTTTTAATAAAAAAAATAAAAAAAGCTCATTTTTTTTTACTTTTTTAAAAAAAAAATTAAAAAAAAAAATTTTTTTGACCCTTACATCTCTAGGTGGACCCCCCCGCACTTTCGCTACTGACGGCCACTGAAACCGTGACGGGGATCGTAATGCATCATTATTAAAACAGGTGCATGTGCAGTGGCGGTGGCCCCTGCCCTTTAACACAGGAAAGAAAAAAATGCAAAAACTAAATTGATCATTTTCACCTTATAAAAAAGGCTTGGCTTAGGATTAGGATTAGGTTTAGGATTAGGAACCTACAACGACTCATTGCAAGCAACCACTGATCAGAAATCAAAAAAATCACTTTTAAGTACAGAGTGGGCCAAAAAAAGGTTCCATTTTCAAACTGCTGTCACTGGCTGGTATTTCAATATTATGAGCTGAAATTTTCAGCATTGATAAAACATGTGATGCCATTTTTCTGACAAAATTTTTATCTAGTTTGGTCAAGTAGATTCAGTTTTACAGCACAATGTTTAAAAATTCCCAAATTTTCAAAAAAACGGATTTTTAACCAAGAATTTAACAGCTCATAGACATCCAAATAATCATCATCAAGGTTTGTCGTCCGGCAGCGGCTGGATGGAATTTTACGCGAAACTGGCGAGTCACTGCAGAAAAACTTTCAGATTGCTCCCACCAATCTCCCACCAACCCACCAAGAGCACACCAGACCCGTTGTTCTGCTGTCCACTTAACCATGACGAAACTGCAGAAAACTGAAACTGAAACACTGTTTTTATTCAAACCGCAGAAAAACTTTTCAAAAGAAACAAATTAACAGACAGAGCAACACAGAAAACAAAAAATCAACTGAACAATTCTTTCTGTCGCAGTCGCATGGCTGCTGACTCGAGTCCGTTGTGAAACATCAGAATTTCGCTCGAGGTGCTCAAATGCAATTCAAGTGTGAGACCTTTCCACTCTGAGCGCATGATTTGAACTATCACGGGTATCCAAAAAGACCAATTTGTCACCTTCGCAACAGTTTCAAAATTGAATCACGCATCTTGATACTAATTTTTTATTGCACTCATTTCAGTCAATTTGTTGATTTTTCGAGCTTTTTAGAAAATCTGCCACAGTGAGCGCTAGGAATTATATATCGAAAAAAAAAATTTGTCAGTAAAATGGCAACGCATGTTTTATCAGTGCTGAAAATTTCAGCTCATAATATCAAAACACCAGCCAGTGACAGCAGTTTGAAAATGGAACCTTTTTTTTGGCCCACCCTGTATGTATACAAATCGACGGGGATAGTGTTAGAGAAAAAATCCAAATTTTTTTAATTAAAAATTTTTTTTTAATTTTTTTACAAGTTAGGTTTGTTCGAAGCGTCTCGTCGAGCTGAGTTCAGCTTGACTATTTTCAGAACGATCCGGAAAACTATAAAAGCGAAAATCGTGTGTTATTGAAATTATGTCCATTTCATAGAGGGAAAGTTGCATTTTCAACAGTAAAACAGGACAATTTTCGACGTGCACTTGAATATTGAACCGTTCTTAGTTGTTCCTCTTTAGTTCGCGCGATTGTCGCGATCACGTTGCGGGCAACTGACAGACGCAAGTTTAACACGTTAGTTTAGCTTAGCACGCAAGTTTTAACATGTGGCCATGTTATCGGGTATCTGAAAAACGGTCGTGTGATGTGGTATTAACCAACATCTCCGCTCATAGTTGTTCTAGGGGGGGCGGGGGGGGGGCGCCCCTCCCCCAAAAAAATTTTCGAATCCATCTAAATGAGTCAATTTTTGACCAAAATTGACCATTTTTGCTCGTAATTCTTGAAAATTTCGCTAATTTTATGTAAAATACGCGTTTATACTTGATTTTTAGTGTATTTTTAGCATTATTTTGCTGTTTTTATAGCTTTTTAGCGTCTTAGCTATCTATCTATCAAATTTCAAAATTTTGACCGCCCCCCCCCCAAAGTCACATGCCCCCCCCCCGCGGCCCCCCCCAAAATTTTCCAGCTATCTATCTATCTAGAAAATTTGCTCCAGCTATCTATATCGGCCCCCCCAACCCCTCGGCTCTGGAACAACTATGTCTCCGCTCCAATTGTTTAACAATATATCGCACAACTCCATTGTAGACCTATAACATACATACGCCAATCAACAAGATATCATGTTCATCTCATGGCCTACCGACTGAAAAACATGTTCTAAGTTGCAAGAAAACGATTTCTGAAACGATATTTCAATTCAGCTGAGTCATTTCAACGCTAAAAATTGACTCTAGAAGTCATCCAAATCGAAAAACATGGAGTTCGTCGCTCAAAATGACCAAATAATGACATTTACCTAAGCACACAAAGAAGTTGGGAAGAAAATTTGGTTTGAACTTTCAAAAAATTATGCCATAAATCGAATTTTCAGAGCAAAGTAGAAGAAAAATTTTTCAAATTTTTGTTTTTAAATTTGAAAAAAAATCCAAATTTAAAAAAAAACGAAAAAAAATAAAAAAAATTTTTTTTCAAAGCCCCTAACCTTAGGTGGACCCCCCACAGAAAATTTTGAAAAAATGCACCCCCCCATGGGACCCCCATGGGGGGGTCCCACGTTACCATAGGTTGGACCCCCCCCTCACTTTTTGGTCGGCACCACCCCCCCCCCCACGGCACCATACCCCCCCCCCCTTCGAAAATTTTTTAGGGCAACCGTACTGAACCTAACAGTTAGGTCCTACTAACTTGTAAAAAAAAATTTTTTTAATTTTTTTAATTTAAAAAAAATTCAGATTTTTCCCTCCTAACCCAGAACCCAAGACTGGGGCGGGGATTATGATCATCATAATACACTAGCAAATTGACCCGTGCCTACGGCACGGTTAGCTGATAACTACAATTATTATTTTTGAGTGGATTTTCGCTTTTTGACCTATGCCCACGATCCGGACTAAAAATGCATTGCATTTTGATTTTGAGCTGCTTCAACCGACTGTTGTTGATTTATCATAGAAATGAACGTTCATTTTTTAAAGAACTCGTATCCGTCGATGCTTCTACTTTTTGAAAATCATAGCATTTCAGTTTTTTGAAAACAGTGTTTTTGTCAAGTACCGTATTACCCCCAATAAACCCCCATGGGGGATTAATACGTCAGCGACTTTTAGGGGTGGGGGTTTATTGGTGGGGGGGATTATTGGTGGGGGGGGGGTTATTATACAAAAATTTCTAGGGGTGGGGTTTTGTTGAAAAATGGCAAAAATACCTTGCATGACAGGCAAGAAAGTTGCAGAAACTTCTACTTTTCACAGAGATTTCCTTTTGTAACAGCCTTTTGTAATGAAATTACCATTAACTCATCCATTTGGGGCCTTTGGTAGCACAATTTCACCAATGTCACTGCATTCAGCCACTGAATTCGCTGGGTATGTGTTTCAAACAGGTTTCCAATTAACCCCCATGGGGGATTATTTGTGGGGGGGGATTATTTGGAAACTGGTCGGGGGGGTGGGGGTTTATTGGTGGGGGGGGGGGATTAATGGTGGGGGGGGGGTTTAATGGGGGTAATACGGTATGTGATTTTGCTGATTTTATTGCTGTCGATTCAATCGTAACCTGTTTTAGTCACCGTATCACTTATTACTATGTGGTTTGGTTAATGCTGTTTCAGCATCATTCAGAGCCACAGATACTATTTTTCAACTTGCCAATCATTTTGATGAGAACCGCTGTTTTTTTAATTCAGCGTAAATATTCTTTGATCTGCAAGCAACAGTAGCAACACAATCATAACTGCATTGCCATTCAAAATATGAAAAACAATCTTTTTTAATCAGCAACAAACAACTGCCATTTAAAGTATCAAGATAAACTCTGATTTGTTACCTTCTTCAATATCGCTTAATTGTAGTTTCGTTCTTTTTTGTATTCCACTGTCATTCCCGTTTAAAGTATTAAAAATGTTCTTCGATCAGCGACAATTAACAGCCATTCCCTCAAAATATCAAAAATCAATCTGGTTTTGTTAGTTTTTCCATGTCGTCAAATGTCGTTCAACTACCATTCCTGATCAAAAAAAATTAAAAAAACGTCGTTTGATCTGGAATAATCAACCGATACCGGTTTAAAATATTAAAAAAAAACTAAAAGCAATCTGTTTTAGTCAGCTGCATTTCGCTTTCATTTCTTTTCAGTATAACAAAAACAATCTTGTATTATGATCAGTCAGCAACAACTATCATGTTCAAAATCTTTTTGAAATCCTGTTCAAAATCAGCAGCAATCTTTCAATCTTTTTAGTCAGTTTCATTTCACTGTCATGACCGTTAAAAGTATAATAAAATAATCTTTGATCAGCAATACTCAAATGCTATTCCCGTTCAAAATATTAAAAAATCATTCCCGTTTCAGGTATCAAAAAACAATCTTTTCTTAGTGAGTTGCATTTTACTGTCATGACTAGGGTTGCCACGAGACATGTCTCGTCTCGTCATTTGTCTCGCTCGGACCCATTTTTGCTGTATCGTGTATCGTCTCGTTTCGCCAAATTCTCAAAATAGGCGTATCGTGTATCGTCTCGTACAATGACTTTGCGTATCGTGTATCGTCTCGTCTCGTGACTTTGCGTATCGTGTATCGTCTCGTCTCGCCAAATTCCTGTCTCGCGGCAACGGCATGTCGTGTGAAAATGTTCATCTTTCTGTGTGTTACCTACCATTGAGCAAAAGGAAATGGTTGTCATTCTGGTCAGAAACATAGAAATTCCGAGACGACTAGATACGAAAAATTTTATTGTTTTTTGGATTTTCTCATGGCACTTGCATGTACTTCATCACGTGACGGTCTCAGGGATTTCTAGTAACAAACGTAAAGAAAGCAGTAGAGTATATCAGATTCCACAGCAGAGACATGATTCCAAATAAAAATGGCACATTGTGGATGTCAGTGGGTACTGCTAAATGATTATGCATAAATATGGCAGATTTTTATTGTTTTGTGCTATTAAAAAAAACAATGAAAACAATAATAATTCGTGAAACATGATCAAATCAGAGCAAACGAATCAAATCATGAAATCAGAGCAAACGTTCAGACAAACTAGAAACACACGTTCCTTTCTGAGGCACAAATTGGAAATAAATTCAGCTTATTCAGCAAAACAGCACAAAAAGAAAAATTGCAAAACGCGCAAACACAAAAAACAAATACACAGTGAAATGTGAAAACGTAATCTGCCAAGGTTTTTTCATGTTTAGTTTGAAAAATACACAGTTGCTGACAGACACCGAAATTTGAATAAATAACACCACAAAAGCAACGCAGAAAATAAAAAGCAAAGAAAGGTAAAAGGTTATTTCATTTCAAAACAACCGAAGCAGAACAGTAATAAATACCAAAAATTCTGTTACTAAAGCAGTCACAAGACACGCGTAAAAAATCATAAAATAACGGTTGGTCCAAACCGTTGTTCGTTCGCAATTTGACTCAACAGTCAATGTCGTTTTTCTAAAGAGTGTGAAGTAATTATGCAAGCACCCACCACTGACAGTATGCAGCGCCAATCACAGGTCGCAGCTCATTCATCGTGCAATCAAAAACTACTGGCTGGTTCACTGCTATTGTTTCTAACCGATCGGTATCGAGTATCGGTATCGATACCGAGTCGTGTATCGGCTCGTACAATGACTTTGCGTATCGCGTATCGTCTCGTCTCGCCAAATTCCTGTCTCGCGGCAACCCTAGTCATGACGGTTAAAAGTATGATAAAACAATTTTTGATCAGCATCACCCAACTGCTTCGTTTAAAATTCCCGTCCAAAAAATATTTAAAAAAACCTCTTCTGATCAGTACCGAAGACGAGGGGGGGTGGGGGGGGGGGGGGGGTACACCCCCCCAGAGCACCCGAGACCTCCGCGTGGGGGGGGGGGGGGGGTGGGGGGGGTCACGCGACACCCACCCCCCAAAACCTGACACTGGACCATCCACACCCCCCCCCTCGAAATTTGCTAGACACCCTCCCCCCCCCCCCCCCCACCTAGATGGACCTAAGTAACAGTGACACCCCCAAAAATTTTCTCGGACCACCCAAAAATCATGAATTTTTGCTCAAAAATCATGATTTTTTGTCTTTAAAGACCATAATATAAGCTAAATATATGATAACTTGACATTCTTCATTGTAATTTCAAAGATTTTGCAGCAAAATTTAGTGTTTTTCCTTCAAAATTTAAGCGAAAAAATCTCATGGGTGGGGTGGGGGGGGGTGTGCATAGGGTTGTTAAACAAAAATGAAATTTTTTTTTTTTAAAAAAAAAGTGATTAAAAAAAAACAAAAATGCCGATTTAAAAAAAAAAAAATTCGAAAAATTTTCCTCTAATATGCTCTGAAAACCTCAATTTTGGCACAATTTTTCGAAAGTTCAACAAAAATTTTCTTTGATTATACCTCGTAAAACCTTTAGCAGTCGATTTTGGGCCGTTTTACCGACTGATTTTAGGCTTCGACAACATCTGCGATGAAGTTTTTGAGCGTCCCAAAGCTTAGCCTACCGATGCAGATAAGGTGACGATTCGCCTCGCAGAGCGTCCGATTGTGCTCGCTGCTCCGTTTGCAAGCGCTACGTTGTCTGGTTGCTGCTTCGTGTCGTGTCGTCGCGACACCATCAGAAGAATTGATCGAATTTCAAGGCGGTATGTTTGTCTTCACTTTAGCATTAGCTTAGCTGGGGACAATTAGTGACGTTTTGGAGGTCAAAACACAAGAAGAGGCATGGTGACGGTTTGGAAAAGGGGTAATTGAGGTCACCAAAACAAAATCTGCAAAGTTCCGCCATACGGGAGTCATTCGGGAGGCGCTTGCATATCATATGTGGTTATTCGGACTCCCTGATTGATTTAGCACAACTTTGATTTTTGAAATTTTTTTTTTTTTTTTTAAATTTTTTTTTTTTTTTTAAAAACAAAAATGACGATTTTTGTTTTTTTTAACAACCCTAGGTGTGCACCCCCCCAGAAAATTTTCTACAATAGTGCACCCCCCCCCATGGCCCACGCCTGGGGGAGTGTCACTGTACCATGACTGACACCCTGAAAAATTTTCGGCACCCCCCCCCACGTGACGACACCCCCCTAGAGATGTAAGGGTCAAAAAAAAAAATTTTTTTTTAATTTTTTTTTTAAAAAAAAAAGTAAAAAAAAAATGAGCATTTTTTTTTTATTTTTTTTATTAAAAATTTTTGAAATTTTTTCTTTAATGTGCCCTGAAAATGCCGTTTTTGGCATAATTTTTCGAAAGTTCAACAAAAATTTTCTTTGACTTTACCTTGTCACTTAGTCTTCAACGCTGCAGGTGGTATTCTGGATTGATTTATCGACTGTTTTCAGCCTTGGTGAGTGATGATCGACTCGCGCATTGAAGTACTTGAGCGTCGCAAAGGCTAGTTCAACAAATTCCGATGTCGCTAAGGTGAGATAGAAGCAGAGAACTCACATTTACGCATCGTTTTTCAGGATCTCGAAAGGTGGAAATTGCACTGTCTGCCACTGCAAGCGTAACTTCGTTGGTTGCTCGTTGCTGTTTCGCCTCGTGTCGTCAGCGTGATCACACCGGTTTGTTGTGGAACTTGTTTCCATGTTATTTGAGGTGAATTGAGAGGCAAAACACGAGACGTGATGTCGTCGGTGGGAAAATGGGGTCGCCGAAACCAAGTCTGAAATTTTCACCCTCCTCCCATATGAGTGGGGGTCATATGGTAAGTCGGTGGCTCCTCAGATGGTGATATTCGGACTCCCTGAAAAATTCTGAACAACTTTCATTTTTAAAAAAAAAATTTTAAAAAAAAAATTTTTTTTTTTAAAAAAAGAAAAAAAATAGAAATTTTTTTTTTCTTGACATCTCTACACCCCCCCCCCTCGAAAATTTGCTTTCGCCTTCGGTACTGCTTCTGATCAGAATCATTCAACTGTTACTCTCGTAAAAAAATTGATCGATTTTATGTGGACCGTTCCACTGATTCGCCGTCGATCATGGCCACATCTTTGTTGATGCTGCAATCTATATCTTGTAGTTCAGAAACAATCAATTACTTCTTGTTAGCTATTGTAATTCGATTGAAGTTCTATCTTTTCGTGTAAAGGAGGCGGCGTAATGTTGAATGATGTGTGGAAAAGCCGCACAGCTGAAAAGATGTGTCGCACCCGAACGTAGTTCGAATACTATATAAAATAAAATTATTTAGTGAGGAAAGATTCTGATTAGCGTTTTCCCCAATTTTTTTGCACGAATCTGCCGACAGAATACGTCAAGTTTCGGTGATTTCAAATTGCCGCACAGCCATAAAAATTTTCTCTATCTTTGCGTGCAAACGCATATTGATTGGGGCTCGTTTAATAAGAAAGATAACAGATGGCAAACAGCAGCAACAGTCAATTGACACGCTAAGACAGACACACGGTCTTCCTGTTTTAGTATTATAGATCTTCATTCACCTTCACGCATAATGCAGCTTAACGCCTTTCGGCCTTTTTCTCATCATCAACTGATCAAATGAACTGCTGAACCAAAATGTCGTTTACTGTGACGGATTCTGGTCAATGTGGTCGATTAGTGGTTTTGATCGACATGGATTGTTTCTACGTGCAAGTGGAACAACGCGAACGACCGTGTCTTTGGGACAAGCCGGTCGCCGTCGTCCAATACAATGCGTGGAAAGGTGGCGGGTGAGTGATCAGTTTAACCAATCAATCAATCAATCAATTTGTTTAAAAAAATTTATTTGTCTGCATCACGGCCAATTCGCATCGACACAAAACTTCCATTATGCACACAAAACAAACGATATGTCACATTGGTTACGTTTTTGTTCAACTACACAAGCTAAACCAATAACCGACACGCAAGCCACACAACTAACATTCAATTGGTAAACTACATAATAAAGAAAGATGTTAGTTGGACGGACGGACGTTGGGGTTGGACGGACTCGACATAATTTCCACATAGACACGAGAACTTGGCGATTTCGAAATTGATTTCGTTCATCTCTGAAACAAGACTGATTGCGGTGAGCTACGAGGCGCGCGCGCGCGGCGTCAAACGGGGCTCGATGCGTGGCGATGACGCGCGCGCCGTTTGTCCCGAAATCGAGTTGATCTCGGTGCCGACGCTACGCGGCAAAGCAAATCTCACAAAGTATCGCCAGGTTGGTGTTGGTGTGACTGTGAGGCGGATGCAAAGAAGCACACAACATAGGGATGGAGAAAACCGGTTTTACGTTTTTTTTCACGGTTTTAAAACTTTTTTTCAGAACTTTTTTCTCAAAAATGGTCTTCCAGCTTCAGAATATTGCTCTGGATTTTGCCAAACACGCAATTCAGCAAGAAAAGCTGGATAAAACATGTTCTGGTGGGTTTTGTGAACAATCATCAACGATGTTCTAGCCACCAACAGGCTCAATAACAGCCAGCGCAAACATGTTCATTTCACCAGCAGTGTGCACATCGGAAAGTCAACATAAAAACAAAAAACGGAGATTCAGCGGCCAATTTTTTGTTGCACTCATTTTGGCGAGCATTTTGGTCTTCAAGATTACAGACAAAAAGCGAAAGAGCCAAACAACGGAGATGGTAACTTTGGATTTTTTTCGACGACTGAAATAAGAAAATTCAGATTTTCAATTGGTTAAAAAACGGGTGTTTTTAATGTTTTTTATGAAGAAAATGGTTTTTTCCGTGCTATCCATAGTAATCTCAGTGAACTCAGCTTCCGATGGCAGTGCGCACCATCACTCACCCCCCCCCCCCCATCTCCCTTGAACACTGGTGCGTTCTGTGGTGTCAAGAGCTTGACACGTTACATTTTTCGTTGATTTCGATTTTATCGCCGCAATTTTGTGGCCGTGTTGACTTGTGTCTGTGAGTATTCTTAAGAGGATTTCAGTTTTTTTGTCAATGCCCGTGTGGCAAGTTCGGCGTCCACTTGCGGTTGAGGGAAGGGGGGGGGGAAGGCAGAATTTTTTTTAACCTTTTCGACTGTACGGTTTTGCTATTGTCGTTAATATCTGTGCAGCATTCGGAAATGTTATCGAGAGAGACCACATCCCATCCATCCATCCATCTATTTTATTTCGCGAAAACCAAGAAACTCCGTCCACACACAGGAAAGCAGGAAATGCCACACAGTCTGTTCTGTTATACATCCGTTCATTTTAATTCGCAACAGAAAAAAAACAGGCGAACTGTGATAATAATTTTTTTGCAGGCGAGCGCCGAGGTGTTTCGCGTGATGAACACGTTCAACGATCGCATCGTGGTCGAGCGCGCCAGCATCGACGAGGCCTTCCTGGACGTGACGCGTGCCGTCGACGAACAAATGCGAGTCGCTGAGAACGTTGGTGGTTGTTGGTTTTGGGTGCTTTGCTTTGACTTCCTCAGCGGAATTTTGCATCTCGGGGCTCGGCTAGATATGGCAGCGCGAAATATGTTTTTTCTTCAAAGTTTATACAAATTGAACATCGGAAGTTTTCATCGCCACTTTTCGGTGGCGTCAAGCAGCCGAATTTTTGGTAAAGGGACTGTTCGTTTTTTGTTGTTGCATAAAAAACCCGAAACGCATTGAATGCGCTTTGTTGCTCTTAAATGAAGCTGATTTGGTAGAGCTAGACCATTTCGTACTTTACGTTTTCTGGTCGCCTCCAGCTACGTAACTTGGGTTACGGAAGATCCCGTTCCGTTTGCAAGAAAAAACTCGACTAATAAAATAGTTCATCAAGTTTTGAAACCCTGAACCACCGGAGAACGTTTTGTTTTTGCAGTCGGTGCCACGTCCTGATGAGCTGCGGACGACGCACATTCTCAAAGACGGCCACGACGACGACAATTACGACCGTCACACGTTGCTGGCTGATTGGCTGGCCACCGAATGCAGCGTCGATGTAGCTCAGGTGTGTGTCGTGTGTTTCTTTGGGAAAAGTGCGAACTCATTCGGATAGTCAGATTCAGAGTCACTTATTGAGCACAGACTCGGACGACCACAAACTGTTGTTGTGAAATCATTCTGGCATTCGAACCTCTGTGCCTGAATGCTGATTGGCTGGGCTGGTGCATCGCGCCAGTTCGTTCAACCAATCGAGTGAGGAGTGAGCGTAACACAAAAAGCGATCAGTTGATTGTCCACGGCTCACATGTTCGCCTGGCATTCACATGTCACACGATTCAACTCAACGTGTAAAAATCTGCGCGTTTTTTCTGTTTCGCCCAGCTCCGCCTTGGCGAATGCACCTTGTCACCCTCGTGGCATGGTGGTAGTGCGTTAGCGTTGGACTACAGTCGGTGCGTTCGGAGGATCGAACCCCGCCGAGGGGTGTACAGGCACCAAATGACAGAGAAAACTCGATGGGCGCCCTACTCAATGGCGTTCTGTACGCTTCGCTGGGTTAGCCCTGGCTAAAAACATCGCCTAAAAATCACAACAACAAGCAAGAATTTTGTGTGGTCCAGCTGCGCCTCGCGTACGCAGCACGAATCGCCGAGCGTATACGCGCCGCGATCCTCAGCGAGACCGGTTTCTATTGTTCGGCCGGCATCGCCGCAAATAAAATGCTCGCGAAATTGATCTGCGCCAAGCACAAGCCACGCCAGCAGACGGTGCTCGCCGCCGCCGCGTACCTTCGGTCGCTTTGGGCGTGCACGAAGATCGCGTCCGTGCGATTCTTGGGCGGAAAACTTGGTGCACTGCTGTACGAGCAGCTCGGCTTGCAGGTGCTTGTTTGCAAACTGTTTATTCTTGAAGCGACTTTTGTAAAGCAGTGGTTAGTGACGCTTAGCTGTGTTTTGAAACATTGTTACGCGGTCATTGAATATTGCTTCATGAATGCCGACCGCTTAACAATAAAATTCGCTGACGTGTCAGTCGTTTGTGTGTATAGTCGCAAACTGAACTACTTTTACGTTGCAATAAGTAGCCGTACTTGGTCTTGTCACAATCTCTCTGTGGGAAATAAATCCAGCAGTAGTTGATGCAAAAAAACATTTCAACAACGTGTCGAATTTCACTCATTTGCCGTCGCTTTTCCATGCTTATCCTTTCTATCCTTTGCGATCACAAAGGTTGTGTTGAGACCTAACTTGGCAGACACCGTACTACGTGGGCCACCGCCACAGTTTTGGCATCGGGTTTTTTGTTCAAAAAATGGTTTTGTTTCATCGTTCCTTTTTTGGTTTTCAAGCGTTTATGTTTTTGTCACGGTCTTTTCAGACGATGGCCGATCTGCAACGGACGCCACGTTCTGAGCTGCTTCGTGTTGCGGGCGACGCTCGCATTGTTGACTGGTTGCAGCAGTTGGCCGCTGGTGAATGCATTCTTGGGAGGCTGTGCACTGCTTAAAGCCGGCTTTTTATCGTTCCTCCTCCAACGCAACTTGTAACTCGTCGTAGTGTTATGAATTTTTTGGGTTCTGCAACTGAATGTCGAAAGCAAACTAGCTTCAATCATTATGTGGCAATTCAAATAGCCCAAGTGACCCGGCCCCACTTTGGGTTTATTTTGGGATCCGAAAAGACATGAAGCACATGTTTTCTGTATAATTTTATTTCGTTCTGCTGCAGGCGTCGACACGCAGCCGGTGAAGGCGCGCGATTTGCAGCGATCGATCGCGGCCAGCAAGAACTTCACCGGCGCGTCGGCGTTGACGCGTGCCGAGCACGTGCTGCAGTGGCTGCGCGCGCTGTGCGACGAGCTCGCTGAGCGCTACACCGACCAGCGCAATGTCGTTCGTCATCTTATCCGCGTTTTTTTATTGTTATCATTGCTATGTTTGGTTCTGCGACTCAGTGCGTGCATAAAGCGGTAAGAGTTTTGCTGGCCTACTCAGTACTCATGGTGTTTTACGCTTCTCTGGTACTGCAGAATAAAGCTGAACTGAACTGAATGCCAGATGCGAGCACTCAAAATTGGTGAAGCGGCCCATGTCGCTGCGATACGGTTGAGTCGCTGGGCCAATTTATCAGATCAAGCATGAAAATTTTCTTCGACGCTTGCAAAACGCATTGAGTTGCAGAACTAAAACAAATGTTTGTTTTTTTGTCGATTTTGTCGTTCTAAATAAAAAAAAACAAAACCGAAAACAACAGAAGATTTTACAAAGCAGCGGTTTTGCATGCGATGTTCGGGTGTGGCGAGGGCGAAATACATGGAATCTCACGCTCACCCATTCCAAGGTCGTGCCTTGCTTATACCAGTCTTGCACGTTGCTGTCGTGCATGCCAAGGCACTGCCCATGTGCATTGTTGTGTCGATGCTCAGAACGGGCGTGTCGCGCGCACGCTGCTGTGTGGCGTGCATTCGGCCGGCGGTCAATCGGGCACGCGACAAACGCGACTGCCGGATGGTGCGACGGAGACGGAGCAGCTGTTTGCGCTCGCCAGACGTCTCGCGGACGAATTCAACAAGGCGACGCCGGAGGAGAGAGCGGCCAGTTGGTTGGTGCACCAGACTGCACAGAAACTCGCTCTGTTATTGTTTTTTTCATGGACATCGCTAGTGGCATGTGTATGTACAGGAAGAGCGCTTTGAGTTGAGGTTAATCAGTGCAACAGTGTAATAACCGCATACAAGTAAATTCCAAAGTTTTGTTCACTGCTTCCGTTCGAGCTTGTGTGTACTGGTAATGGTCCTATACAGTCGAACTTTAATTTATAGGGAATCAGCTGATTGGTTGGTGATGCATACATTGTGTGCAAACGAAACTCCGCCTCCACACAGCAATGCCTGCACAGAAAGCCAGCATCACGTGACTACCAACCAATCAGCTGATTCCCTATAATTTAATGGTCGACTGTATTTGGTTAGAAAATTAGAAAGCTTCCCCCTTCAGGAAGCCGCCTGTGACGAACCTGCATGTGAGCATCTCAAACTTCGATTCAATCAACGGCGATGCAAGCGGTAGCTCGCGGGCGATCACCGACTTTTTTTTGGTGCTGCATCGACAACATCCGATAATTCGACTTTGAAGAGGTGCATCATTTTAGAGCGGGACAAGATCATCCACAAGATTTTTTAGCCAGTGCTAACCCAGAAAAGCGTACAGAACGCCAAATTGTACTTTTATCCGCTCGAGCTGAGACGTAATTGGCGTTCAACTAGCCCTCTTATCTGGATTGAGCGTATTTTTTGCGGGAACCCGTCGTTGAGACGGCGGCATTGAGTGCTGCGCGGATGACAGCGGCATGGGTGTGCTTGCGCGTCATGAACACGAGTGTGCCGCACCACCACAAAGAAAGTGCACGGTCTTGTTTTTGTTTTTGCCCGCAATGACTGTTCAATCCATGGGAGCTTCTGCCGAATGGCTTCCGCCATCTCG
>JASANC010002163.1:0-24847 GCA_030248135.1 Theristus sp. LFF4_11
ACCGGGTGTACCCCCAGCACCCCCCCCCCCCAACCCCCCCCCTCGCCCATAGTTGTTCTAGGGGGGGGCTGGGGGGGGGTCGGCCCCCCCCAAAAATTTTCGAATCTATCTCTATCAGAAAGGTTTTTTCGGCTCAGCTATTATTATCGTTACAGGAAGACCGCGTGCACAAAAGTTTCACGCGTTGGGGAAAAGCCGGACACCAAACCAGACGCATGACGTCATCCGACGTCTTTCGTCAGCTACCGTAACCCAATTTTGAATTCCCGCGGATTCTTGAAACGTTTTTCCTATCCCTGTGTGCAAAGGCATAGAGAACCGGGACCAAAATGAAAGATTATATCTATCTAAAAAAATTTTTCAGCCAGCTATCTATCTGAAAATGTCTGTCTTCGAAGACATAAAGTGAGTCAATTTTTGACCAAAATTGACCATTTTTGCTCGAAATTCTCAAAAATTTCGCTAATTTTAGTTAAAATATGCGTTTATACTTGATTTTTTGCATGTGGCCCTTGACAAAACTACGGACCGTATACGGAGGTTATACGGCGCACGCTTAACAAAACTACGGACCGTATACGGAGGTGCGCGCAGCGAAAAATGGCGCCAATTTTACATTCTCAGCACACGCTGCGCGTGCTTGACAAAACTACGGACATTATACGGAGGTTTTCAAAAACGACTGGAAATGATCAGATGTGGTTGGGAATCAATCAAACAACTAATCCTGAACAATTTTGGGCGCCAAATTCAAATTTTTTTCTTTTTGGCGGGAAATTCAAAAAACATTCAAAACAGTTGAACAACAGTTGGAAATGATCAGAGTTTGTTGAATATGAATGAAAACAGTCAATGTAAGCAATTTGGTCGCCAAATTTTTTTAAATGGCGGTAAATTTAAAAATCAAATTTCAAAAAGATAAAAGATGACTGAAAATGACTTTGTTTTTTGAACATCGGTAAAAACGTGCAAGTATGGTTAAACTATGCTGACTGTCTGAGCAAATAATACGGTACCATTAATTTTATTGGGTCTCGACACGATCTTTGTGAAAATGCTTTTAGTCGTCGGTAGCATGTACAAAATATTTTCAGAAACACGCGGTGCGAATGCTGAACTTATGACGTACGTATTACGTTAATGATAGAATTGTTTGTATTATTGACACGATCTGATTACAATAGTCAGTAGCAGTACTGTGCATACATGTACAGTATGTCATTAATCCAACGAGCAACAACCGAATTTTTGTTGAGCCGAAAATAGAACGCTGTATACAATGTTTTTTTGGGAGAATATTGTTGTTTGTGGAATAATAACTAGATACAACGCTTTATTGTTGTTTCTTCATTTTCATGTTTCTAGCAGAGAATGTAAAATCTTCGCTTTTGTTCGTCATGAGCAATAAAATACAGATTGAACACAGCACATATTCTTCACCTCGCGCTAAAATAAGTGTCCCGCCCCGTGTCCGTGTTCGTGTACGGTGCCTTGTTTTGTCCCAGAAAATAAAAGCGGCTGAAAAGTCTGAGTGTCGTGTTGTCAGTCACCGATGATTGTTGTGGAAACGCATTTTCTGAATCGATTCCAAACGTAACGAGCGCTCAGCAGTCTGCAGTCTGCCACTCAGCCATCATCCGCAGTAGAAAGACTTTTGAATAGGAATGTAGGGAATGTCGTGTGTAGGGAATACAGTCGAACTCTAAATCATAGGGAATCAGCTGATTGGTTGGAATTGCGGTGTGCATGCTTTCTGTGCAGGCATTGCTGTGGAGACGGAGTTTTGTTTGCACAGAAAGCATGCATACCGTAATCCCAACCAATCACCTGATTCCCTATAATTTAGAGTTTGACTGTACGTATATCGGGATGGTGAAAATCGGTTTTTATATTGCCAGAAAAAAAGATTTTATTGTTCAAAAAGTGATGCATCATTATTAAAAGTAGCTGCAACTGCAGTTTCGGTACTCCACTATAACTATGACACATGAAAGAAAAACTCAAAAACTAAATTGAACATTTTCACTTTGGTACTTGTTAAAAGTACGGACATTTACGGAGGTTTTACAGAGCACGCTTGACAAAACTACGTACATTTTACGAACTTTTTAGGTGACTGTTTTGAGCAACAAGGTCGTAATAATTTCAACATTCTATTCATCATACTGCATGATTTCTGAAAATATTTTGGTAACTGCTACCGGCGATTAATAGCATTTTCACGAAGATCGTGTCGAGACCCAATAAAATTAATGGTACCGTATTATTTGCTCAGACAGTCAGCATAGTTTAATCATACAATGTACTTGCACGTTTTTACCGATGTTCAAAAAACAAAGTCATTTTCAGTCATCTTTTATCTTTTTGAAATTTGATTTTTAAATTTCCCGCCATTTAAAAAAATTTGGCGACCAAATTGCTTAAGCGCCATTCATGGAGGTTGAAGCGCGCTGAAGCGCGCTGACGCGCTTCACTTTGCTACACATTCACGAAGCAAAAAACAGCGCGCTTCAGCGTGCGTCAGCGCGCTTCAGTTTTGGAGCACATGCGCATTCACGGACGCGCGCGCTGAAGCGCGCTGAAGCGCGCTGACCAGCTTCATCGTGAATGAAGAAATGAAGCTGCGTCAGCCGCTGCGGCTTTTTAGGTTTTTTGCCCATTCACGAACGCGCGCGCTGAAGCGCGCTGACGCGCGCTGAAGTGCGCTATCATGAATGATGAAATGAAGCTGCGTCAGCCGCTGCGGCATTTGATGTCCGGACATCAAATTTGTGTGTGCAAAATCGCTGATTGTTGCTGTCAGTGACAATCTTTCACAAATGTTGCAAGACTTTTTTGTTAAATCATTTAGTACTTTTCTGACAGATTCTGAACAGTATTGTATAGCGTAATTAGTCTCAAAATAAGTGTGACAGTGAGAATACGAATACTCAACAAAGCATAAAAGTAGTGCAAGAAATTTATGTGAAATTTATGTGAACTGTACCCGTGCGACGGTGTGGGGTACTGATTTGCGCAGCCCTTAAAACCGGTGTGCAGCCCGCAAGAACAAGCTTTGCTAGCTTTGCTTCATTACACCGGCTGCCTTGCAAACTGCAAAAAGGGCCAAATTCATTCAGAATGCTTTTTTGTACTGTTTTTTATGGTTTCACACCAAAAGTTTTGTGATCTTAGGCGCATATTTATTGAAAAATTGTGAAATGGACTTTCGAAGTGAAGAAAAACTTTGAAAGCTACACCGCAAAATACAGTTTTTTATGAACAATTTTGTACGATTTCTGCATTTTGACTGAACATTCTAGGATGCAATTTGCTTTCACGTTGCTTGCAAATGGTGCATAGTCCTCAAAATGGTGCACAGCCCTCAAAGTGGTGCACAGCCCTCAAAGTGGTGCACAGCCCTCAAAATGGTGCACAGCCCTCAAAGTGGTGCACAGCCCTCAAAGTGGTGCACAGCCCTCAAAGTGGTGCACAGCCCTCAAAGTGGTGCACAGCCCTCAAAGTGGTGCACAGCCCTCAAAGTGGTGCACAGCCCTCAAAGTGGTGCACAGCCCTCAAAGTGGTGCACAGCCCTCAAAGTGGTGCACAGCCCTCAAAGTGGTGCACAGCCCTCAAAGTGGTGCACAGCCCTCAAAGTGGTGCACAGCCCTCAAAGTGGTGCACAGCCCTCAAAGTGGTGCACAGCCCTCAAACCCGTGTCGAAACAGTGCCGCCGCATAAATTTCTTGCGGCCTGCACGCACACCGGTTTTGAGGGCTGCGCACATCGGTACCCCACACCGTGATGTGAAGTGATTGTTTTCTTCAACTGCGGTTTGGCGTGAAACCTTTTTCCTTTTTTAGCCTTGCCACGGTGTAGAGCATTGCAAAAAAAGTTTCATCAACGGCAGCACATGATTAGTGAATGTTGCACAAATCAAAAGATCAAAACATTCACTGAAACGGCGAAAACAACGAATCGAAGCGGTATATAGTGTGTACTAAACAGCACGCACGGAGACAACACAGACAACAGCGCACGATAAAACTGAAAGACATTTAATAAACACACACCTAGAGAGGTTCCCACCCGTCAACTACTATAGTGCAGTGGTAACATGTTGTGCCTGTCAGCACAGAGGCCAAAGTTCGAAAGCCGTCTTAGCCCAGTTGTTTTTATCGTTTTTATCTGTTGGTTTCTTTCACAAACGCAGCACAATAAAACTTACTGTATTCCTCAATTAATTTAATTTTACCACAATTAAATTCATTCCCTTTTTGGTCTGCATCTATCACAATTGAAAGCGCAGAAATTATGCAAATACGTTTCATTTTTCAGACAAGCCGCTGCGGCATTTGGGGTCCGGACATCAAAAGCCGCAGCGGCTGACGCAGCTTCATTTCTTCATTCATGATGAAGCTGGTCAGCGCGCTTCAGCGCGCTTCAGCGCGCGCGTTCGTGAATGGACAAAAAACCTAAAAAGCCGCAGCGGCTGACGCAGCTTCACTTCAGGCCGCTTCATCATTCATGATGAAGCGCGTCAGCGCGCTTCAGCGCGCTTCAGCGCGCGCGTTCGTGAATGGGCAAAAAACCTAAAAAGCCGCAGCGGCTGACGCAGCTTCATTTCTTCATTCATGATGAAGCTGGTCAGCGCGCGTCAGCGCGCTTCAGCGCGCGCTTGCATGAATGGGCCTTTACATTGACTGTTTTCATTCATATTCAACAAACTCTGATCATTTCCAACTGTTGTTCAACTGTTTTGAATGTTTTTTGAATTTCCCGCCAAAAAGAAAAAAAATTGAATTTGGCGCCCAAAATTGTTCAGGATTGATTGTTTGATTGATTCCCAACCACATCTGATCATTTCCAGTCGTTTTTGAAAACCTCCGTATAATGTCCGTAGTTTTGTCAAGCACGCGCAGCGTGTGCTGGAGAATGTAAAATTGGCGCCATTTTTCGCTGCGCGCACCTCCGTATACGGTCCGTAGTTTTGTTAAGCGTGCGCCGTATAACCTCCGTATACGGTCCGTAGTTTTGTCAAGGGCCTTTGCATGTTTTAAGCATTATTTAGCTGTTTTTATAGCTTTTTAGCGTTTTAGCTATCTATCTATCTGATTTCAAAATTTTGACCGCCCCCCCCCAAAGTCACATGGCCCCCCCCCCCCGCGGCCCCCCCCCCAAAATTTTCCAGCTATCTATCTGTCTGGAAAATTTGCTCCTGCTATCTATATCGGCCCCCCCCACACCCCTGGCTCTGGAAAAACTTTGCCCTCGCTCACGTTAGTGGACCGGCCCCCCCCACAGTCTCATGCCCCCCCCCCCGCGGCCCCCCCCCCAAAATTTTCCAGCTATCTATCTATCCCGAAAATTTGCTCCAGCTATCTATATCGGCCCCCCCCCCAACCCCTCGGCTCTGGAACAACTATGCTTTTTGGTCGGCACCCCCCCCACGGCACCATACCGTAATGCATCATTATTAAAACAGGTGCATGTGCAGTGGCGCCGGCGGTGGCCCCTGCCCTTTAACACAGGAAAGAAAAAAATGCGAAAACTAAATTGATCATTTTCACCTTATCAAAAAGGCTTCGCTTAGGATTAGGATTAGGTTTAGGATTAGGAACCTACAACGACTCATTGCAAGCAACCTCTGATCAGAAATCAAAAAAATCACTTTTAAGTATGTATACAAATCGCACCATACCCCCCCCTTCGAAAATTTGTTTGGGCCCACGGTACTGATTGGGGGGGGGGGGTGGATGGACCCCCCCCGCACTTTCGCTACTGCTTTCAAGAATGTATAAAATTTAAAAATCGTTTTCAAATTTCAAAGCGCATTTTTGCTCGAAGGGTCGAAATTTTTTTCTTCAACATTTCGCTAATTTTAGGTAAATTACGCGTTTATATTTAAATTTTAACGTATTTTAAGCATTACTTAGCTGTTTTTAAATCATTCAGCCAATAAAAAAACGATGTCGTCGAGTTCGCGCGTCTCACTGCAAGATTACGTACGCGAGAATCGCCTCAACAAACATCATAATCACAACGCGAATGGTGTCGCCGGTGGATCCGGATCGACGTCGTCGTTGATTTCATCGGCCGGCGGACTGACGTCGAGTTTCAAGGCGAAATTCGTCAACGGTTTTCCGTTCACGCGCGGCGGCGCCGTCAACGACAACATTGCGGTCGAGTTTGACGACGACGACGGCGGCATCAGAGCGGGATCGAGCGGTGGTGGTGGTGCTAATTCGGAGAGACAGAAAAGCGGCGCCTCAACGTCCGTATCGTCGTCGCGGTGGACATTTGTGACGGGCGAATCGGCGTTCGGCCTCTCGCGGACGCAGCGCGTCGTCGGCTTCTTTGCGTGCATGCTTGCCGCCGCGCTCTGCTTTGGAGTGGTCGGTTTTTGTTTTTCTGTTTTCGTTTTTTTAAATGACGGAGACGGAGAGTGTTTTTTGTATGGAAACGAATACACAGGGTAAAACTGAAACATACACAAAAACGAACAAACAGAACGTGATGTCGGCGTTTGCGGTTTGCACTTGGTCAGCATTTTATTTTTATCCCCCATCAGCCTTTTTATATGTTGACACGAGCGATTCTAGCTAGCCTTTGGTTGGAGGCTCGAACTTGGCGCTCTTTTTCTCCCTCTCAACACGTGCTCGAGTTCGAGAGAAAAACAGTCGAGGGAAAAACGCGTCGTCGTGTGCCCATCAAATCTTCAACACACTTTTTTCAGGCTTCCCTTTACATTCCAGTGGTGGTGTTGAAATCTCGAAAATTCGCCGCTCTGAACACGCTCGGCTCCTGTTTTCTATTGTTCAGGTGAATATCCGGTGTCTGTCAATCTGGGATTCACGGATCAAACCGGCAGTCTTTTCTAGTTTTTTATATTTCTTATCCAAACAATTCCGGATACCCGCTGGCTGTCGGACAGACATTTCCCGAAGGATAGACACCGGGTTTCGAGTATCAAATCAAATTAGGTGTGTGGCTCCTTACAATCAGTTTTTTTGGCTCATTCGCAGACCAATCGTATCAAAAAATTCGACGCGCGCTTGGTTTCTGATCGAAACGCCAAAAGTGCATTCACGGTGCTGATTGGTTCTTTGCTGTGTTCAACACATATTCCACCAATCCTCCACCATAACAATTTTTTAGCTGCACGAACGGGAAAGTTTTCGAGCAAACGTTTCAAATTGCAGTTTCGCGTTGCTGTGGGGTCCGTGGAGCTACCTGGCGCATTTGTGCTCAAAACAACGCCTTCCGGTGACGGCGACTTATTTATTCACGCTCACCGCAACACTCTACACCGCTTTATGGGTCTGTATGTGTTTTGTGTTTTGCTTTTTTGCCGTTCACTTTTGCTGTGCCAAATCGAGCAACGTTTTTGCTGCCGAATGTCCATAGCCGGCCAATGTGTTCATTCATCTCTATTCGCGTTTCCGGCATGTGGTCAGTTCCAATTTTGTGTGTCTCTGAAAAGCGAGGAGTTTTACTTTACTCCAAGGCTAGGTTTTTTTTCAAAAAGTCGGTTCTGCAATTTGCAGAAATTTGGCAAAAAATTTCTGCAAATGAAATTTGGTTTCTGCAAATTTCAAAAAAACATGACGAAAATGGCTTTTGTGCTTGTTTAATGTCATGTTTTGTGTTCTGAGCATCATTTCTGTACGATGATCAGAATTGCAACTGCCAATTCTATCGTTTTACCGCAGAATTTTTCAAAAAAGATTCAGAAAATCAAACCATACCAAACCAGATTGCCAAACCAACCAAATCACCAATCATTCGATTTAAACTAAACCTATCAACACATCAATGATAATCAAATGAAAACCCTCAATGCTCAAATTCCTCAATCAAAGCGATGACTTCCGGTCCGTCCGCCGACGTCCTCAAAGGTGCAGTTCACTTTTTCGGTTTGATTTTGTATCGCCTCTTTGTTTTCATCCCCAGATACTGCATGCTTGCCTCTAGTTGTACTCAGACCAGTTGAATTCGCTCGCATTTGAGTCGTTTCCATTCGGCAGCGATACTGCCCTTGTCCGGCAAAATTGATGAATAAAACTGGTGCAGATACAGCAGATCGGCATTGTCGTACGCCAAGAGCTATTCAGATCCATGTATCTCATTCTCAGACAATAGAAATATTTTGGCAGCCTGGAGAACGTTGTGCTCATCTTTGAATCGGTTGCTGAGATTCTCGACAAGATCGACGACAAACTTGCCAACAACTCCGCCAATGTCTTATTTTTGCATCTTCTATTGGGTGGATGATGGATCAGAATCACTATCACTTCATTCTTTCCAAACAGAAAGCCTAACAGCAAACAATTACTCGATTTGATCTGATTCTGTTTTATTTTTCGAATTCGAAATACCCCGATTTTATTTACGAAGGTAAAACTAAACGCCAATCATTGCGCTACAGCAACCGCCGGAACAGCTGTTTTTGACAAAAAACAGCTGTTTCATGTTGCTGTGAAATTTCAGTCAAGCGCCAAGCACAAAATGAATGTTGTAGAACCAAAGTTTGCATGCAAATCTGTTTCTGCAATTTGCAGAAATCTGCTAAAAAATTTCTGCAAACGCTCCAAAATTTCTGCAAAAAACCGATGTTTTTCTACAAAAAAAAACCCAGCTCCAAGGTCATCCAAAAGTCAGACCTTGATGACTTCTTGATAAATTTATAAAGTTTAACAGGCAGTGTATGAAAGTATTCGGTGCTGAATTAGGCGGAAATATCACAATCCAATATGAATCCTCTGTCAAAAATGAACTATGGGTTCAATTATTCAACCGGCATTTGTCGTGGTCTAATTTTTGGAGCACGTCCCTGCCTGGGCCCTGAGTAACACTCCTCACTTTTCAGATACTGCGCGCTCACGTTACACAACTGATCGCTGGCCCAGTCTCACAAGTTTTTTTGTTTTTTCTTCAGCTAAACAGCACACTGCTGACGTTGGTCTGTGCGTCTGCGCAAGTCTGTGCGCTGGTTTGGTGAGTTTAGGGTAAACTGCGTCATCGATTGCTTGTTTCGTATGTTCACTAGTTTCTGATTCTTTTCTCGTTTCTTCGCTTTCGAAATCCAAGTTTATTGGGTTTTTGGTGAATTAAGTTAAAGTAAATTAAAGTTGAAAATCTAAACAACCGCCAAAATCTAACTGCGCATTTTTGTCGGATTTCGCTGGCTGTCAGTCCGCCTGGAACCGTTGTTTGTCATTTACAATTTGCCTTGTGATATTGATTTTCTGAAAGATCCAATTTCAAATTCAGTCATAATTTTCAAGCTGCAAGATTGCATAACAACCTATGTGTTTTGTTGTCAAATTTACCGAGGTGCAGCGAAACACGGGAAAGGGCACAGAAAATTCCTCGAAAAAGTTTATTTCGTCTCGATAAACGAAACTACCACAATTTTCATTTTGTCAAATCCAGGTTTTCGTTTAACGTTCTGTTTCTCATTGCAGGTTTGTGCTCAGCTACGTGCCCGGCGGCGAGTCTGGCCTGCGATTTCTGACGAACGTTTGCACGAGAATGCTGCGAGGCTCCAGCGCTGCCTCCGGTGTGCTGCCGGTTTGACAGGAAATTTGTGGAAAAAACTGGCAAAGAGTTCTATCGATTCAAGTTTTTCAGTACAAACAGACTCGTGTATCCAACGGTGTGCTTGTATGGCGGTGCGCGTAGCACAGAACAATTTTTTCAACAGTTTTGTTGCAGAATTCATTTACATGTACCACTGGTATTTCTGGCATGTCATTAGTTTTTTGGAGATATCGCGGAAGCCGCGCCACGGTACACCACACCGTCACATGGGCATTGTACCAGATGATACGAATGTTCCCTCTTGTTCAGCGAGTTTTGCAGTTGTTTCGTGTGTTTCATTGTGTCTGCTTTGCCATGGAATGTTTGTGCATACTTTGGAAGCTCCGGGCACACGGAGTGCGGTGGTGTGCACAAAAGCGTGTCTCGACACTATGTCTCGTGACAATAACAATGAGGAGAGATGCAAACACGCACGAGGGTATAACGACCGAGGAACCCCTCCGTGGTACACCACACTGTCGGAGCTTGTAAGTAAGGTTCAGTGAGATTGTAAATGGGTCGTTGGTGATGGAAGTGAAGGAAATTTTGAACAGGGTTTTGGAATAATCACCCTTGACAATCAGGGAGGTCTGCAGAAAAATTATGTGGTGAATCAGTAGAAACCATAATTAGAAACCGTAAGAGTCGGTTGAACATATTCAATATTGCTGAGGCTTTTTGTCTTGAAACTCACTTGTTCTTCACCAGGTTTGCTTGGCCTGCTTCTACTTGTGCGTTATGTGCGACCTGTGTTCGGTTTTTTGAGCTCAGTCAATTGTGTTTCGGTTTCGTGCTTTTTCCTCAACACTGTCTGTGATTCAATTGTCCGTTTTTTTGTATTGTTGTTCATTTTTTATTGTGGTGCTGGTGCAGAAACTTTTTTTTTGTTTTTTTAAAGAAACACTTGCCTCGGGAAAGATCCGGTTTTTTTATAAAAAAAACTATTGAAAGCAACGAACCGTTTGCGCGTTTCCATAATATTTGCTTTTTATTTCATTCCAAACTGCTGATGAAACTGTGGTGAATCGTTCCATGGAATGTACAAAATGACAACAACAAGCTGTAAATAATCATGAAATAAAAGAAACATATTGTATTTCAGTTCAATGAAAATAAAAGGTGTTTCATATTTTTTTGGACAATTTGAACAAAATCATGAGATCACTGTAGTCAAATGTTGGACAGCCCTTGGAGTAACGTTTTATCCGTGTTAGGTCCCGCCGCAATCTCATTCCACCGCATCTAGTTTTACAATTCAAATTTACGTTTCAAAAGTTTTCATTCGTGTGTCACCCTCTTCAAAAATCTTCGCTGCTGTTAACGAAATTAGTGTAGTGGGTGTAGTGAGATTTTGCGCAGAACCGATACGAACCGAATTTTTGCACCGAGAAAAAACAGTTCAAGACAATTTTGAGCTGCAGTGTTCAGTGTTCCATAAATGAAATGGAAAATCAAGAGTCTCAAAGTAACCTTTTTTGACTCAGTGCATGTTATCGATCAACATTTACACGGCTATTTGCTGCGTTAGCAGCACTAAACGCACAAAGTAAAAAAGGACAGGAACACGACGAAAAGCAAGCTTTTTTTACACTGCTATACCATAAGCGCACACCAGTCGACCTTGTATTTTCACAATACCAATATCCGTCATGTCCTCTCATAGTTCAGTCAATCGAATCAATCAACGCAGAGAACGTCTACTATACAAACTCTTGCTGTCGAAAATTTCTTCCAGTACACGTTCTCATTGCGGCACTGTTCACCAACAACAATAACAATCCATTGATCACGAGGTCATCATCTTCACGAACTCCTCGTAGTCGATCTGTCCGTCGCCGTCCTGGTCGACCTCTGCAATGATCTCATCGACCTCCTCGTCCGTGAACTGTTCGCCCATGTGCGTCATGAAGTACCGGAACTCGTCTGACGTGATATAGCCGTTGCCATCGCGGTCGAACACCCGGAACGCCTCGCGAATCATCTCGCTGTCATTCTCCTGATGTTCTTAATATTTGAAGCATGCCGCCACCGATTCCGCAAACCCGAAGGTACCAAACTCGGTCGGTTTGGGGAATGGACGGCTCACCATCCTGTGGAACCAATACCCTCGCCACGTGAGGGGACGTGTCGTTTTCCTGATGTTTTTTGCTCTTTCTGTCGCTTTTTCCATTCGGTCAGCGTTTTTTATTGCGGTGGCGCGCTAGCAAAGGGTGTGGACAATCAGTTTCGTCAGTGTCCCATCAAAAAGGCGGAACAAAAGGACAGGAGTAAGTGGTATTGCCACGGCCGCGAGACAGGTCAAAAGGGACTGGACACTTGTTTGAACGGATTTGTATGCATTCTTAAAAAAAGTGATTTTTTTGATTGTTGATCAGAGGTTGCTTGTAATGAGTCGTAGGTTCCTAATCCTAAATCTGATCCTAATCCTAAGCCAAGCCTTTTTGATAAGGTGAAAACGATCAATTTAGTTTTTGCATTTTTTTCTTTCCTGTGTCATAGAGGAGGAGCACCGGAACTGCAGATGCAGCTGTTTTAATAATGATGCATCACGGTTTGAACGCCATTTTCAGCAATACACGCGAAATTATATTTGGTACCAGTGTGCATGGGCATGACTATGAATGATGTCTCAGTTCCTCTCAACTTCGGAATTATTACTGTTAAAAATTCTTAGTCCAAATAACCGAGAATCCATCAGTCATTGTACACTCAACGCTTTTCCGCCATTTTGTATAGCTGTACTGCATATCACTACCACCACTAAGGTATCTAGATAGCTCAACAAAAAGCCACACAGAAGAATGTTGGAATTAGAAAACATCATTCCGGTCCGACACGTTCGAGAACAACAAAGGAAAAGACTGCCAAGCCAACCTTGTTCATTCGTTTCATCATCTGGCAGAACTCGCCGAAGTCGATGGTGCCGGAGCCGTCCACGTCCACCTCGTTCACCATGTCCAGCAGCTCCTGCTCCGTCGGATTCTGCCCAAGCGCCCGCATCGCGATGCCGAGCTCCTTTGCGTCAATGGAGCCGGAGCCATCCTGGCAGTTTCCGTTTTCATTTCACTGTTTTTTTTTTACTTTTAACACCAGATCATAGTCAAATCAAAGCCAAACGTTTCAGAAAAGCTACAGGATAGGTATATTCAAGGATCGCCCACATTCGCCCGATCAAATACGGTTCTTTTTGTTGTCTTTGGAGTGGGCGTCTGTCGGGTGGAAAACTTCCAAATTGTGGAACCTCCTCAATTTCCTAAAAGTCAAAACTTTTGAACGTTCAACAGGTTCATATAAACTTCTAACCTAAATTCCAAAAGGTCTAAAACTATGCCAACTTTATCAAACATAATGAACGCTTCCTCGAATTCGCGCATCTCGTCTGGATTGATGCCTTCGAGTCCCTGATCAAGGCGGTTCAGCGACTCAAAATCTGTTAACGCCGGGATGCTTCGGACGCCGCGTTTCGTGAATTTCGCAATCAGACCGTGTTTCTTTGCTTTCGAGCCCATCAGGAGTGGTCGACTATTTGACTTTCACTGTTTTGTTCATTCGTTCATGCGGTGGTTTTGGTGCGGAAAATGGCTGGAAAACCAGTTCCTGTTACATTTGGAGAATTAGGCATACCGTATTACCCCCATTAACCCCCCCCCCCCCACCATTAATCCCCCCACCAATAAACCCCCACTCCCACGACAAGTTTCCGAATAATCCCCCCCACAAATAATCCCCCATGGGGGATTATTGTAAACCTGTTGAAACACATATCCAGCGAATTCAGTGGCTGGTTGCAGTGAAAATGATGAAATTGTGCTACCAAAGGCCCCAAATGGATGAGTTAGTGGTAATTTGATTACAAAAGGCTGTTATAAAAGGAAATTTCTTTGTAGAGTAGAAGTTTCTGCGACTTTCTTGCCTGCCATGCACCCCTAAAAGTCGCTGACGTATTAATCCACCCATGGGGGTTTATTGGAGGTAATACGGCATCTCCAAAAAACAAACAATCTAAATGCGTGAAACACCGCAACTCATTGATACAACCAGGAACTCTTTTGTTTGTTTTTGTCGGTCGATTTTTTCTTGTGAAACGTCTTCAGAAATGCATGAGTTTCCAGTTCACTGTTATGCTTCCACAAATTTAAAAGACAAAGCTGGTAAAGTTCCTAAAAGCGCTACGCTATTGCGAAAAGCATAATGCAATTGACCCATTGACTGGTGGATGATGAGCCTAAGAAGGGTTTATTGTGGATTTATTCAAACGTGTCCGGACTAAAATGACGCCCGTGTCCGGACTAAAATGACTAAAATTTTTAAAATTTCTTTTAAAAACGCCCGTTTGTCAAAGTACAGGCACTAAGATGTCAGTTTGGTGTGACTGATTCGACATTAACCATGTGTTTACGGGAAGAAATCGGCTAGACGGAAAGTCTGGTTTGCTGTGAACAGAAAGCGCATGTTTGGCGGCACTTGACGTCATTTCAGTGGGACACGTTTAAAAAATAGGTCATACAATACCGCCTTAATTACAATAATCAACGTTTGTAAAATCGTCACACCCTCATAGGTAACATCATCGTGTCTTTAAACTGAAAAGTACCCAGTCGTGAAAAGATGCTACTAAATAAACTTTTTGAAATACGTGTATTAATACTCACGCTCATATTTCAGAAAAGGCAAAAAGCTCACAGAACAAACATATACAATGTAGCTGAACTGCTTCAGCAACAAATCACATGCAGACAAAAACACTGGAAAACTTGTAACGATACACCATCTTCGTCGCCCGTTTTTCTTGTTGCGCGCTCGGAGAAGCGCCTGAAGAAAAAGTGATGGATAACCGCAAAAAATCGACACCATTTGTCTGTTCTTTTTGCGTGCAGTAGCATGCCTCTGTGCGCGCGCCTGTGGGTCGAAAACTCAGAGACTTTAGAGAAATGGCGTTTTTGAAATGGTCGGACAGAAACACATTTCATGACACTTTTGGGATGCAAAGGATGGAAGGTTGTTTTTCAAACAGAATCACATTTGTTGCATTCGTCAACGACCAATAGTCATTGTGGCGTTCAACTGTTCAGTTAAGAAAAAATTCTGCATTGTTTTCAGTTTGAAGAAAATTAAAAATTAAAAATTTACAGTCTGTGTCTGACTGCTAGGGCAACAAAAAATTTTTTACTGTCCAAAAGTCCGTTTACAACAGAAAACATCATAAACATCCCAAAAAAGTTTCATGTACTTTCGAAATCTCTGACATTCGAATGCAAAATCGAGAGTGCGTAAAGCAAGATTGAGCTTCCAGACCGCATGTGCCGGAACAAGGCTCTCCTTGCGTGACTTTATTTGCGGCCATAGACCATTTTTCCCTTGTGGACGCATCTCAATGCCCGTCGATGGACAAAATTTATGCTCCGGAAAATTATGGGAAATCAAGAAAAAAAACCGAATCAAACCGACCGAAAGTCGCGCGCTGCGCTTTTGGCAGACAAGCAAAAAAACATGAACATGAATATTGTTAGTTGTTATGCACAGCAGCACTGTAACAAGACAAATTTAATTTTTTTAACATTGTCATAATGTCATAAATACCGTACGTAAACCTTGAGTTCATCGAGCTACAATATATGTTCGCAATTGTGTCTGTTATCAATTTGGGTCGAAAAAAGGAATAGTTTCTTTGCCATGAAGAGAAATTTTGAACAAAAGAATCACAATGTATCCCGACTACAGCTTTTTTACCCTGCCGATTAGGGAAAGTCGAAAGAGAGACGCGATAGTGTACACACTGAAATCGTGTCAAGACCCGGTCCGACAGTTTTCGGTGTTCCAAGTGTTTTCTACTCGTGATATACATGCAGATGTTTTTTCCGTGCAGATGCGCATGTAAACATGGCAATTTTAGGACATAAAAATAAGAGTCATGACATTAGAGGAAGCCTGCATATCTCAAGACACGGACTGAAAATGAAGATAAGTATGGTGGAACCTCAACAAAACTTGGCATTGATGAACGCCACAAACATTACGGTTCCTATCGTTCTTGTACATTTGGTTTCAAAATGATTTCTTATCTGCATTTAATCTTTTTTGATCGTCAGAAATGAATACGTATTCTTTTTGTTGTCATGACATGGACAATGACATGACAGTGTCATCTCCTGGCGAATGCTGCAATGTGCAAGATCGTGTCAAGACCGAATGATAGGCACTGGGAGTTTTACCGTACATTTGACTCGCTTTTTCTATGCTCGAAAAAAGTGGCAACAGTAAAACGAACGGCGGTGGTTTTTATTTGGTTTTCAGATCTCGAAAACGTGATTTGTGGGTCACATGTTGTTGTGGGAATTCGTCACAAGCAAACAAGCTGAAGATACACACATAAAATAGAAAAGCGTGCACTGTAATTTTTGGGTTTTCTGCGAAAATTGATTTTTGCTTTTTCGAAAAAAAGCTGACAACAAAATTTTCATAGAAATTCTTGCTTCGTGTGCTGTTATTCACATTGTAATGTATATACAGAGTGAGCCAAAAAAAGGTTCCAATTCTAAAAGGCTCTCACTGGTTTGTGCTAAGGTGTTTCGAGCTAAAAATTGGAACACTATTAGAAAATATTTGGAGGTTTTTCTGACCAAATTTTGGTTATGGTATGTTGCCCCTATCACTCACTACAGCAGAATATCTGGAAAACATGAAAAATCGACAAATGTTGTGAAATGCAGAGGGTTGATTTAGCTGTAACAAAGGGACCTCGTGTTTTAAAATTTGGAACACTTGTTAAAACACTTTGGGAGTTTTTGTGATCAAAATTTTTTTGGCGTACATGTAAGTTCATTTTTACAGTGTAATTTTCAAAAAATAGCAATTTTTGAGAAAAAACACTGTTCATCCATAATCTCACTGTTTATCATTGCTCATAAACGATCTGCCGAACTGATGTATCGTCACGCAGTGTCAAATTGAATCTTTTACGAAATTGCCGAACCACTGTGGAAAAGTTATTCGCATGTTCCCACCAATTGGCAGACCAGACTCGCTGCTCTGCCTTCCACTTAACCATGATGGCAGCAAAGACTGAAAATGGAAGTGGATCTCTCACTGCAGAAAAACAACCAGTCTGCTATGGTAAAAATATCAGAGTGGCAAATTTTGTGTATTAAAAAAGGAAAAAACAATTTGGATTTGAAAAGATAAATTCGCATCTGTTCTGAGCAGAACCGCTTACGCACACTCAGACTTGAAGTGAAACATTGAAGTGATCAAAAACTGTTCAAATGCAACTCAGCATTCGGCATTTCTAAGCTGCTTTAAACTCATATTGTTTTTTCATCTTTTTTTTGTGTTGTGAACATTCGGGCTGTCACCAACGTTCATTCTTTTGATCTTTGTTACAGCTAAATCAACCCTCTGCATTTTACAACATTTGTCGATTTTTCATATTTTCCGGATACCGTAAAGTCTTGCATATAAGGTTCCTCCCACTTATAAGACCCCCACCCAAAAGTGGGCGGAGTGTCACACGGCGGGAAGCCAAAAAATTCAAATTTTTGACTTGGTCACAATTTTACCCCGTTTATAAGGCCCGAAATACCTAATGTTCGCTTTATAAGACCTCCTTCCGCTTATAAGGTTGTCACACGAAATTTCACTTTTTTCAGAAATTTTTGATTTTCAAATTTATATAAGGAGACCTTATATGCAAGACTTTACGGTATTTTGCTGTAGTGAGTGATAGGGGCAACATACCATGACAAAAATTTGGTCAGAAAAACCTCCAAATGTTTTCTATTAGTGTCCCAATTTTCAGCTCGAAACAACTCAGCACAAGCCAGTGAGAGCATTTTAGAATTGGAACCTTTTTTGGCTCACCCTGTATTTACAGTACCAGCATTTACTTACTTCTGGTATGTGTGTTTTGGATTCTGTTTTTTAGATTTTTAAAAATACTATGTTTGAATAAAAAATAATATTTGAAATTTCGGACATCTGGCTTTTACCGTATCACCCCCATTAAACCCCCCCCCCCTCCCACCACCATTAATCCCCCACCAATAAAACCCCCACCCCCCCGAAAAGTTTCCGCAATCCCCCCCCCCCCCCCCCACAAATAATCCCCATGAAGGATTATTGGAAACCTGTTTGAAACACATACCGAATTCAGTGGCTGGTTACAGTGAAAATGATGAAATTGTTCTACCAAAGGCCCCAAAGGGATGAGTTAGTGGTAATTTCATTACAAAAGGCTGTTACAAAAGGAAATCTATGTGAAAAGTAGAAGTTTCTGCGACTTTCTTGCCTGCCATGCAAGGTATTTTTGTCATTTTTCAATGAACCCCCACCCCTAGAATTTGTTTGTAAATAAAGCCTCCCCCCACCAATAATCCCCCCCCACCAATAAACCCCACCCCTAAAAGTCGCTGACGTATTAATCCCCCAGGGGGGTTTATTTGGGGTATATAATACGGTATTTGTAAATGAGATGAGATGGGGAAATGAAGATTTGCCGAGCTTGAAGAAACTGCGCAATACTGGAAAGGAGCAAGAAACAGCATCTTTGAGGTTTTATTGGTTCTTCCTTTCAGATAATTTGATTATTTCCACCAAAAAGCTTTTAGTCAGCTAGTCAGCATTCATTATGTTGAACAACATACATACCAGCAACGGTTTCAATTTTAATAATTGCATAAAAATAAAATGATAACGAAATAAATTTTTTCTCAAGGAATACCGTACGAAATAAATATTTGACATTATCAGAATCATAGGTATGTGAAAAAAAATGACCAGAAGCAAAATGAACAACAATTACCGGTAGTTCAGAAAAAAATGTGCAAATTTTATCAAACAATACGTGTGTTGAAAATTCTAAGACAAACGAATCTTCGAAGCTCACCTGACGATTGAAAATACACGTGGGTATTAACGACTGGTTAATCAATCTTTTTCAATAACTGCACATTTTTCAGATAGGGTTTTAACCATACAGAAGTAAACAACTGCCTTGCCTTGATCAAAATGCAGTTATAGAACACAGACAGAACATAAGAATGAATTGTTATTTACGCTTATTATAAAGTCAGCTCTACGGTAACGGAAAGAGCTATAGCTGTAATAATAGAAAAAGGTGTGATTGAAGTTTGGCGCAAAAACAAAGAATGGTGCTTAGCCGCAGCGTAAAAGTTCTACAGTATGGCCGAATAAATGAGGCAGTCCATCAAGGCGGGATTAGCCGCAGACTAGGAGTTGTCTTTTTCAAAAAAGCCAACGTAATTCCCAATCATGTGTACAAGGGATAAAGAATGAACAGAATAGCGCGGATAATCCATCAGTTAAAAAAACGCGTCAAATTTGGCACACAATTCAGTTTCTGAACGTCTTTTTTTCTTTCATTCAAAATTCGCGCGCTCCTTGCACCCTGAAAAAAGCTGCCATGTTTAACCGGCCATACCGTATGCCCGATTTTTTATTCAACACAAGCCACGAGCACACAGTGTGTGTGTGTGTGTGACGTACAGTATGTATGGCAAAATAAATGAGGCAGTGTCGTTATTCTCCATCAAGGCGGGTATAGTCGCAGACTAGTTGTTATTTTTTCAACCATACCCAATCTTGTCCACAAGGTAGAGAGAATGAACAGAATAGCACGAAGAATTAATCAGATTGAAAAAGACGTCAACGTTGGGTTTCTGAACGTCGTTGTTCTTTCATTCAAATTTCGCGTGCTCCTTCCACCCTGAAAAAAGCTGCCCTGCCCCTGCCCCCGCCTTAGTCTTACAGCCAAAAAAATTTCCGGGAAATTATTTTTCAAAGATACACTGAAATAGGATAGCGCACGTGACTAGGGTTGTTAAAAAAACAAAAATCGTCATTTTTGTTTTTGTTTTAAATAAAAAGAAAACAAATTTCAAAAATCAAAGTTGTGCTAAATCAAACAGGTTTTACGAGGTAAAAAAATTTGTTAAACTTTCGAAAAATTGTGCCAAAATTGAGGTTTTCAGAGCATACCGTATTACCTCTAATAAACCCCCATGGGGGTTTATTTCCTTCAGCGACTTCTGGGGGGTGGGGGTTTATTTTTGGGGGGGATTATTTTTGGGGGGTTTATTTGGAAACCATTTTTAGGGTGGAGCAAAATGGCAAAAATACTTTCCATGGCAGGAAGGAAGTCGCAGAAACGTCTACTTTTCACAGTAGATTTCTTTGTAACAGCCTTTTGTAATGAAATTACCACTAACTCATCCCTTTGGGGCCTTTGGTAGCACAATTTCACCAATGTCACTGCATTCAGCCACTGAATTCGCTAGGTATGTGTTTCAAACAGGTTTCTAATAAACCCCCATGGGGGTTTATTTTTGGGGGGGGGGGATTATTTGGAAACTTGTCGAGGGGGGGGGGGGTTCATGTGGGGGGGGGGGTTGAATTTTGGGGGGGGGGTGTAATAGAGGTAATACGGTATTAGAGGAAAATTTTTCGAATTTTTTTTTTAAATCGGCATTTTTGTTTTCAGTAGCGAAAGTGCGGGGGGGGTGGGGGAGGGGGGTCCACCTCCCCCCTCAGCCGAAAATCCTGCCCGTGCACGGGCAGATACCCGTGTACCCCCCTCACCCCCTTTACCTCGACACGGGTACTAGACTCTCCCCCCACCCCCCCCCCCTCCGCGAGAAAACACGAGATCGCACCTAGGGTTGTTAAAAAAAACAAAAATCGTCATTTTTGTTTTTTTTTAATTAAAAAAAATCAAAAATCAAAGTTGTGCTAAATCAACCATGGAGTTCGAAGAACCACATTTGATGTGCAATCGCCTCCCGTATGACTCCCGTGTGACGGAACTTTCCAGATTGTGTTGGGGTGACCTCATTTAACCCTTTTCCAAACCGTTACCATACCTCTTCTTGTGTTTTGACCCCCATAACGTCACTAATTGTCCCAAGCCCAAGTGAAAATACACATACCGGCTTGAAATTCGATCAATTCTGATAATGTGTCGCGACGGCAGGACACGAAACGGCAACCAGACAACGTAACGCTTGCAAACGGAGCAGCTCGGACGCTCAAATTTAGATTGCGAGGCGAATCGTCACCTTATCTGCATCGGAAATGGTAAGCCAACCTTTGGGACACTCAAAAACTTCATCGCAGGTGTTGTTGAAGCCTGAAATCAGTCGGTAAAACGGTCGCGGTGACGATTCGCCTCGCAATCTAAATTTGAGCGTCCGAGCTGCTCCGTTTGCAAGCGTTACGTTGCCTGGTTGCCGTTTCATGTCCTGCCGTCGCGACACATCATCAGAATTGATTGAATTTCAAGCCGGTATGTGTATTTTCACTTGGGCTTGGGACAATTAGTGACGTTATGGGGGTCAAAACACAAGAAGAGGTATGGTAACGGTTTGGAAAAGGGGTAAATGAGGTCACCCAAACAAAATCTGGAAAGTTCCGTCACCCGGAGTCATACGGGAGGCGATTGCACATCAAATGTGGTTCTTCGAACTCCCTGGTTGATTTAGCACAACTTTGATTTTTGATTTTTTTAGTTTTTAAAAAAAACAAAAATGACGATTTTTTTTAACAACCCTAGACAGTACCGTGGGCCCAAAAAGATTTTCGAAGGGGGGGTATGGTGCCTTGGGGGGGGGGGGGTGCCGACCAAAAAGTGAGGGGGGGGGTCCAAACCCCGCGTGGGGGGGGGGGGGGTCACGCGACACCCACCCCCCAAAACCTGACACTGGACCATCCACACCCCCCCTCGAAATTTGCTAGACACCCCACCCACCCCCCCTACATGGACCTAAGTAACAGTGACACCCCCAAAAATTTTCTCGGACCACCAAAAAAACATGAATATTTGCTCAAAAAACATGATTTTTTGTCTTTAAAGTCCATAATATAAGCTAAATATATGATAACTTGACATTCTTCATTGTAATTTCAAAGATTTTGCAGCAAAATTTAGCGTTTTTCCTTCAAAAACTAAGCCCCCCCCCCCAGAAATTTTTCTACAATAGTGCACCCCCCATGGCCCACGCCTGGGGGGTGTCACTGTACCATGACTGACACACCCCCACTGAAAAATTTTCGGCACCCCCCCCACGAGACGCCACCACCCCCCCCCCCGCGAAAATTTTCTTTCGCCGTCGGTACTGATGGGGGGGGGGGGGGGTGCATTTTTTCAAAATTTTGCGGTCGGGGGGGGGGTCCACCCCCACCCCCCATGATATTTTTTCGCTTATATTTTGAAGGAAAAACGCTAAATTTTGCTGCAAAATCATTGAAATTACAATGAAGAATGTCAAGTTATCATATATTTAGCTTATATTATGGACTTTCAAGACAAAAAATCTTGATTTTTGAGCAAAAATTCATGATTTTTGGGTGGTCCGAGAAAATTTCTGAGGGTGTCACTGTTACTTAGGTCCATCTAGGGGGGGGGGGGGGGTGTGTGGATGGTCCAGTGTCAGGTTTTGGGGGTGGGTGTCGCGTGACCCCCCCCCCCCCCCCCCCCCCCCACCCCCCACGAGGAGGTCTCGGGTGCTCTGTACCCCCCCCCCCCCCCCCTCGTCTTCGGTACTGAGAAGATGGTCAAGTTATCATATATTTAGCTTATATTATGGACTTTATACACAGCAGAAAATTTTGGGGGGGGTCTCCGCCAGACAAAATTTCATGGGGGGTGTGGGGGGGGGGGTGTCGGCCAAATTTCGAGGGGGGGGGGGGTCCGATAAAATTTTCGAATCTATCTCTATCAGAAAGGTTTTTTCGGCTCAGCTAAGGGTTGTTAAAAAAACAACTCCTAGTCTGCGACTATACCCGCCTTGATGGAGAATAACGACACTGCCTCATTTATTTTGCCATACATACTGTACGTCACACACACACACACTGTGTGCTCGTGGCTTGTGTTGAATAAAATCGGACATACGGTATGGCCGGTTAAACATGGCAGCTTTTTTCAGGGTGCAAGGAGCGCGCGAATTTTGAATGAAAGAAAAAAGACTTTCAGAAACTGAATTGTGTGCCAAATTTGACGCGTTTTTTTTAACTGATGGATTATCCGCGCTATTCTGTTCATTCTTTATCCCTTGTACACATGATTGAGAATTACGTTGGCTTTTTTGAAAAAGACAACTCCTAGTCTGCGGCTAAGACGATTATTACTATAAGGGAATTAAAACCCAACCCGCTCTGATATTGGACTGCCTCATTTATTCGGCCATACTGTAGAACTTTTACGCTGCGGCTAAGCACCATTCTTTGTTTTTGCGCCAAACTTCAATCACACCTTTTTCTATTATTACAGCTATAGCTCTTTCCGTTACCGTAGAGCTGACTTTATAATAAGCGTAAATAACAATTCATTCTTATGTTCTGTTCTGTGTTCCTATAACTTGCATTTTGATCAAGGCAAGGCAGTTGTTTACTTCTGTATGGTTAAAACCCTATCTGAAAAATTTGCAGTTATTGAAAAAGATTGATTAACCAGTCGTTAATACCCACGTGTATTTTCAATCGTCAGGTCAGCCTTCGAAGAGATTCGTTTGTCTTAGAATTTTCAACACTACTTGTATTGGTTTGATAAAATTTGCACATTTTTTCTGAACTACCGGTAATTGTTGTTCATTTTGCTTCCTGGTCATTTTTTTCACATACCTATGATTCTGATAATGTCAAATATTTGATTTTGTACGGTATTCCTTGAGAAAAATTTATTTCGTTATCATTTTATTTTTATGCAATTATTAAAATTGAAACCGTTGCTGGTATGTATGTTGTTCAACATAATGAATGCTGACTAGCTGACTAAAGCTTTTTGGTGGAAATAATCAAATTATCTGAAAGGAAGAACCAATAAACCTCAAAGATGCTGCTTTGCTCCTTTCCAGTATTGCGCAGTTTCTTCAAGCTCGGCAAATCTTCATTTCCCCATCTCATCTCATTTACAAATACCGTATTATATACCCCAAATATACCCCATGGGGGATTAATACGTCAGCGACTTTTAGGGGGTGGGGTTTATTGGTGGGGGGGGGGGGGATTATTGGTGGGGGGAGGCTTTATTTACAAACAAATTCCTAGGGGTGGGGGTTCATTGAAAAATGACAAAAATACCTGCATGGCAGGCAAGAAAGTCGCAGAAACTTCTACTTTTCACATAGATTTCCTTTTGTAACAGCTTGTAATGAAATTACCACTAACTCATCCCTTTGGGGCCTTTGCAGAACAATTTCATCATTTTCACTGTAACCAGCCACTGAATTCGGTATGTGTTTCAAACAGGTTTCCAATAATCCTTCATGGGGATTATTTGTGGGGGGGGGGGGGGATTTCGGAAACTTGTCGTGGGGGTGGGGGTTTTATTGGTGGGGGGGATTAATGGTGGTGGGAGGGGGGGGGGGGTTTAATGGGGGTGATACGGTAAAAGCCAGATGTCCGAAATTTCAAATATTATTTTTTATTCAAACATAGTATTTTTAAAAATCTAAAAAACAGAATCCAAAACACACATACCAGAAGTAAGTAAATGCTGGTACTCGTAAATACAGGGTGAGCCAAAAACAAGGTTCCAATTCTAAAATGCTCTCACTGGCTTGTGCTGAGTTGTTTCGAGCTGAAAAATTGGGACACTAATAGAAAAACATTTGGAGGTTTTTCTGACCAAATTTTTGTCATGGTATGTTGCCCCTATCACTCACTACAGCAAAATACCGTAAAGTCTTGCATATAAGGTCTCCTTATATAAATGAGAAAATCAAAAAATTAAAAAAAAAGGGGAATTTCGGGGGACAGCCTTATAAGGGGGGGGAGGTCTTATAAAGCGAACATAAGGAATTTCGGGTCTTTATAAACGGGGTAGGATTTTGACCAAGTCAAAATTTTGAATTTTTTGGTTTCCCGCCGTGTGACACTCCGCCCACTTTTGGGTGGGGGGTCTTATAAGTGGCTGAACCTTATATGCAAGACTTTACTGTATCCGGAAAATATGAAAAATCGACAAATGTTGTAAAATGCAGAGGGTTGGATTTAGCTGTAACAAAGATCAAAAGAATGAACGTTGGTGAAAACAGCCCGAATGTTCACAACACAAAAAAGATGAAAACAATATGAGTTTGGAGCAGCTTAGAAATGCCGAATGCTGAGTTGCATTTGAACAGTTTTTTGATCACTTCAATGTTTCACTTCAAGTCTGAGTGTGCGTAAGCGGTTCTGCTCAGAACAGATGCGAATTTATCTTTTTTCAAATCCAAATTGTTTTTTCCTTTTTTAATACACAAAATTTGCCACTCTAGCAATACGTAACTGGAAC
>JASANC010002164.1:0-32925 GCA_030248135.1 Theristus sp. LFF4_11
TGCCCCTTTACCGACTGTGTGCTGGCTAACGTCGGGGCGACTATTTGTTCGGCAACGTTTTCGTTTTGTTTGTAGGCCTGGAATTTCGACATCCGGATTTGTACGTCCATATCGCGTGTCGTCGCATATTCTGATATTTTTGTTCAATAAAAAATCAGTCAAGAAAAAACACGAAATTATTCGATTAATGTTTCTTAAATTTTTATAACATGAAATTTCTCCAAAAAAAATATGTTCTCCGTGCCTATCTATGCCACCTTGGAGTTATTGATTGTTTGTTTTTTGTCGTTGTTCAACTCTTGTTTTTCTTTGTTGAAATTTTGAATTTTCGAATGTCGCAAATTTTATTTGATATGAAATGCCCGGTCAGCCACATTGGTTATCAGCGCTTGGATTCGCAGATTTTTCTATTTCGTTCATTTGCATGTCGTTATTTATTCTCTTTTCACGTTCAAAGTGTACAACATCAGCAATCTGGCATGCCGATTTACTGCATCGACCTGCGTTGATCAATCGGTGAGTCCAATTCAAAAGCAGCCAATCAGCTGATTGCCTATGATTTACAGTTCGACTGTATTTCACTAAGAACGTGACACTGTCCAACAATAATACTCAAAAGCTTGTTTATTGAAACCTGGCAGATGAACAACATGATGCCATTCAACACCACACGACAAATTCCAAGGTCAAATCCCAAAGGTTCTTGGCAATCCAGTTCCAGTAATCAATTTCTGACACGTTCTCTTCTTTATTGAGCCAGAGTGTTTTTGGCACTCGTTTGGCTGCTAGGCTTTAATCACCTTTGTTCACTTACTCGAATATCGCCACGAAAATTGCGGTCGAAGTTCTGCATTATTGCACATTTTCTTTGTTCATTTGGAAGTCATTTTGTTTTGAAGTCTTCTTTTCTCATGTGATTCGTTGTTTCTTTTTCTTTGTTCGTTTTTTTTCATTTTTCATGAAGAGCTGTATAATCGTACCATGAGTTATTCTGCTGTCAACTTAGTATGGTAAAACTAGTGTTACTTTTCTACATTTTAAAGATTCGATTTGTTATTATTAATAGTAGATTCTACTTTCTGTTTCAGTTACTCAGACCGTTCCACATATATCAAGTACTGTAATTTTCACTCTTTTTGTTCGATTTCTTTAGCGAAATCATGTTCCTTGCTGTAAATTATGCTATGCGGTTGCCGCCACAATCTGTTCTTGCTCAAGTTCATCCAATTCAATTCAATAATTTGTCGATGAAAAAGTATTTCTGAAAGTCCGTGTCCGCGTTTTTTGTTTTCCATGAGCCGCCCATAACTGTGAATCTTGCTTGTCCTGTTTTTTTCTTCTTGTTTCGTTACGTTTCTTGTTGTTTCCATCGTGTATATTTTGATGTTGAAAACATGAGATTACGGTACGGTACACATTACCTATGCAATGCAATAATGATGAATGAAACGAAGTCACTACTTTTGTTTCGTTGAATGAAAAAATCCACTTTTTTAACTTTTCAACAGAGTGAACAAAAACGACAAGGAAGTCGGAAATTATGTTTCCAATTTCTTCCGCTTCAGTCCTGCCCACTGATGATGCGACTGACTGATCAGCAAACTAATAATCTAGCGAACAAAAGAAAAGACCAAAGTAATGCACGCTTTTTGAGAGAAACTGCTAATATGGTTGAAGTGAAGAACAAACCCTGTGAGGAAAAAGTGTGAAAATACAGAGTGAGCCAAAAAAAGGTTCCAATTCTAAAATGCTCTCACTGGCTTGTGCTGAAGTGTTTCAAGCTGAAAATTGGAACACTACTAGAAAACATTTGGAGGTTTTTCTGACCAAGTTTTTGTCACGGTATGTTGTCCCTGTCACTCACTACAGCAAAATATCTGGAAAATATGAAAAATCAACAAATGTTGTGAAATGCAGAGGGTTGATTTAGCCGTAACAAAGATCAAATGATAAACGTTGGTGACAACCCGAGTATTCACAACACAAAAAAAGATGAAAAAAGCAATACGCACATTGCATTTGAACAGTCTTTGATCATCCTGATGTTTCAGTTTGAGTCTGAGCGTGCGTGAGCGGTTCTGCTCAGAACAGATGAGAATTTGTCTTTCCAGAGACAAAATGTTTTTTTTCTTTTTTTAATTCACACAATTTGCCACTCTGATATTTTCACCACAGCAGACTGGTTGTTTTCTGCAGTGAAAGATGCAATTCCATTTTCAGTCTTTGCTGCCATCATGGTTAAGTGGACGGCAGAGCAGCGAGTCTGGTCTGCCAATTGGTGGGAACATGCAAATAACTGTTCCACAGTGGTTCGGCAATTTCGTACTAAATTCAATTTGACCCCGCTTGACGATACATCAGTTCGGAAGTCCGTTTATGAGCAATGATAAACCGTGATATTAAGGATGAACATTGTTTTTCGTCAAAAACTGCTATTTTTTTAAATTACACTGTAAAAGCGAACTTAAACGTGAAGCCAAAAAATTTTGATCACAAAAACCTCCCAACGTGTTTTAACAGTGTGTTCCAAATTTTAAACCAGGAGATCCCTTTGTTACAGCTAAATCAAACCTCTGCATTTCACAACATTTGTCGATTTTTCATGTTTTCCAGATATTCTGCTGTAGTGAGTGATAGCGGCAACATACCATGACCAAAATTTGGTCAGAAAAACCTCCAAATGTTTTCTAATAGTGATCCAATTTTCAGCTCGAAACACCTCAGCACAAGCCAGGGAGAGCATTTTAGAATTGGAACCTTTTTTTGGCTCACCCTGTACAAAAGTCAATTATCAGCGGTTTTCTTCAATGCGGTTTTATCCACACCGAGCAGCGTTTCGTCGGCGCCATCGGGCTTCCGGCGCGGCACGAAAATGCCCTTGCAAACTCAGGCATGTCCTGCAGGACGCCGATCACGCGGTACAACTCCGGCGAGTGCACGTCGTGTTCAAGTTGGTATCTGCAGTAAAAAATGAAAAGTTATGGGCGGTTTAACCGCAGCTGTCGTGTGAAGACGGACACATGGTGACACACAGTCTATTTGATCTGTATAACATATCCAGCTAGTTGATTGGTTGGCGAGATCACCAACCAATCAGCTGGTGGTATATGTTATGGAGTCGACTGTATAATCACAAACAGCTGCAATGATTTGCGCACACGTGTCAGCAGAAACCGATTTTCAGACAAAAAAACGCTAGTTTTCTTTAAACAATCATCGTTCTTTCTTTTTGACAAACTGAATAGCGTCCGTATCGTTGTTGTTGCACCACGTCTGTGCGTAAGTGATGAAAAAGATCTGCTCATGTGTGAACTTCGACAAAACGCCCGGCAACCGCGGCTCTCCGCCCATCAGCCCTTCGACCGCTTTGTACGCGCGGTAGGCGGCGATGGTGCCTGCAATGTTTTTTGTGGTTAACATTTTTTTTGCACAGTTTTTTGCTGAGTTATTTGTTTGTTAATCAACGTGGCTGGGTTTGGGTCACAAAAAACAAAAAAAATGAAACAAATTGAAAAAAAACGGAAAACCGCACACACCAGCGATATCGGCAATATTTTCGGTCAATGTCGTTGTTCCATTGATGCAGGGATTACCGGGAATGTACGGAAAACAGTATCGATTGTATTGATCAATGACACATTGCGCCATCTTGGTGAAACCGGCGCGCGAGGCCGGGTCCATCCAGGTGTCCGGCTTATAGCCGCCATTTGGGCCCCAGAAAATGCCTGCGCATGTAAACGTGTGTCAGTGTGTTAGCATGTGCATATTGTGTTTGATCGAGTTGATTTTTTTATCCGGCAGAATTTGAACCATATTTTGCATTTGAGCGCTGAACCCTTTCACTGCATGATTCAATGCAATATTTAAAGATCTTTGAGAGGCGTAAAAATAGTCCAAATAATATAGTACCTCTGCTGTCCAACTCTGTAACATAATCAACTAGCTGATTGGTTAGTGATCACGTGATGCATCCATTCTGTGCAGGCAGCGCTGTAGAGATGGAGTTTGGTTTGAATAGAATGCATGCATCACGTGAATATGTAAGTTAGACGGGAAACAAAAAAAACTTAACAGATCATTAGCAACTGAACAGTGTGGGAACACCAAATTGCCAATCTCAGTCTCTTTTCTGTTCCACTGCATCCCTCCCCCCCAACCGCTAGAATCGAACGCATGCCCGAGCTCGTGTCCCATAGTAGCGCCAGTATTTCCATAGTTGTACGAACGCGGAAACGAGCCGTTGAACAGCGGCGTCTGCATCACGGCCGCTGGAAACGTGATCGAATTGTCGTCCGGGCGGTACCTGTGCGCCGTCAATGTGCTTTATTGTCACTCGACAACTGAGACCGTCGACTATCATCAACAAATCACGCAACAACGTTGTTGAGCGACTACTGTTTTGATGGGCTGGAGAGATGCTACACAATGGTGGACGCTTTGGTCTGTTTCTTGTGAACGTTCTCAGTGAATCAGAAAACAGGACGCCAGGTGCCTTTTTAAAACCAGAGCCAGACTTGAATTGAGTGTATCAGTGAAGGTCGGGAGCGCTGCTTCATCATAAAGATAAAACGTAAAAAGCTGCCGCGTTTGAGAATAAAAGATCGAAACTAGGGTTGGCACAGGAAAAAAAAAACGGTTTCTTTTCCGTTTTAAAACCGGTTTTTTTCAGTTTTTTTTCTTGAAAAAAAATAAAAAACCGGTTTTTTACCTTAAAAATTTTCAAACTTCGTAGTCAAAAATCACAATTCTTCGTTTGATTGATAAAATGTAAAGTAATATTTTTGAACAAACGGTGTAGTGAACTGTGTCGAACTGAACTGCTCAGCATTTTACGCTGCTCAAAATCACTAATTTTGATGTATTTCCTATTTTGAGTTCAAGATGCCAAGTTCTGGAAAGTTTAGGAGCTGGGAAGCATTCGGTTTTTTATGGTTTTAAAACGGTTTTAAAACGGAAAAGAAACCGGTTTTTTTCATGGCAATGCAAAAAAACGGTTTTTTACCAACCCTAATCGAAACTGAACTTGTTTGCCTCTATTCAATGGTGTTTTCATTTTCCCCTGTGATAGCCGTCTTTCAATTATTTCTGACAGTTTCTAACGAAAAACTACCCACCAAGCGTTCACTTCGGCACTTGATCTCGTCCAAGCATATCGGTCGACCAGCTCTCCAATGGTTGACATCTCCTTCCACGCTTGAAATCGGAATGCCTGAAAGATAGTGAAAATGAAATACTGGTACTGCACCCGTTGCACAATGAATGGCATTATTGGATTGCTTTGACTGTGAAGCAAACGTGCGAACTCCGTGTACTCCTACTCCACACAAAAATCTGATATGTTTGATATGACAAAAGTGAAAACAAACAGACTGAGGAAACTTCTGCACGATTCTCAGTCAGACATGGCTTTCACGGTTGAGTGTATCAAAATTTCGATCATTAAGTGACGTATTTGTATGTCAAAAAGATTTCACTTTTCACCTTGCTAGTCCTTCCTGCACACACATGAAAGCGCTTTACCTTATTGCCAAGCGTGAACGGATCAGAGTCGACCGTTAAATTCAGCCTGTCATAATATTCGTCTAAGGCAGCATCACTAAAGACCCAACTCGGTCCGGAGACCTTGCGGGCAACATTGGCGATTTTATCGAACGCATGTTGACGGGTATCTGATTTGTTGTTGATCCATGGCACTTCTCTGATCATGCCGTGCCAAGTGTTTAGAGTCTGAAAACGTGTTGAAATAATGATGACGTCCTTGCTGAGTAAAGACAAAAACACGGATGGTTGGACTTAGGCTTAGGCTTAGACTTGAGCTTAGGCTGAGGCTTAGGCTTAGGCTTAGGCTTACGCTTAGGTTTACGCTTAGGCTTAGGCTTAGGCTAAAGTTTACTTGTGCTTTGGCTTAGGATTACGCTTAACCTTAGGCTTTAGCTTAGGATTAGGCTTAAGCTTAGGCTTAGGCTTAGGCTTAGGCTTAGGCTTAGGTTTAGGATTAGGCTTGCGCTTAGGCTTAGGCTTAGGCTAAGGCTTTGGCTTAGGCTTAGGCTTAGGCTTAGGTTTACGCTTAGGCTTACGCTTAGGCTGAGGCTTAGGCTTAGGCTTAGGCTTAGGCTTAGGCTTAGGCTTAGGCTTAGGCTTAGGCTTAGGCTTAGGCTTAGACTTAGGCTTAGCTTTAGACTTAGGCTTAGGCTTAAGCTTAGGCTTAGGCTAAGGCTTAGGCTTAGGCTTAGGCTTAGGCTTAGGCTTAGGCTTAGGAGTAGGCTTAGGCTTAGGTTTAGGCTTACGCTTAGGCTTAGGCTGAGGCTTGGGTTACGCTTACGCTTAGGCTTACGCTTACGCTTACGCTTAAGCTTAGGCTTAGACTTAGGCTTAGGCTTAGTCATAGGCTTACGCTTACGCTTGCGTTTACGCTTCGGCTTAGGCTCGGGCTATTAGTGTATTTAGGCTTCGTGTATTTGTCGCTGGCCCACAAACTATCAATTGTAATGATACCGTTGCACCAGAAACTTTGAAAGAAATGACTATTACCAATCCGATCATGGTTCCGAGTTCGTCGATATCGAATCGATTCAGCGGTGAAATTGATCCATAGATGCGACTAGCGACTGCTGGCAATGAAGTCACAAGCATGTTAGCACAATGCAGCGGTCGCGGGGTGCGTTGAGCTTTTCGATCAAACTTGACAAAGATTTCACTGAAAATAGGCAGATTTATTTTCGACCTCAAATGAGCAATAATCCAAAAAACAACAAGGAAAACATGTTTGAAATACAACTGACCGCAATGACGGCAGAAACTGTGCTTCTTTTTCCATTAGTTTCCAGAGCAGAAAGTTCTGCAGTGTTCGTGCACTCTCAAACGCCAGTAGATCGTTGATGAAATCGAAATACTTCGGTGACGTGATGATGAACGCATAGCCGAAGATGTCCATCAGATCCGTGTTGCCGTTGGCCAGCTGTGAGTGTTTGAAGTTCAATTCTACACTTTCGCGCGTGGCCCTGGATTCACTCGCCACGCCACACCCTGACCGTGTTGCATTTTCAGTCAGTCAGTCAGTTTTATTCTGCAGTGCACGGCATAATACCAGGAAAATGCAAGAGACAACAAGCCATTTTCAGGTTCAGGTCAACTTTTATTCAAACAGATTTTTTACCCGAATCAGTAACATTGGCCAATTGATGTTCGGCCATCTACGAATGGCGGCTGACACGGTGAACGGGTTGTAGATGCCCGGTGGAATCGAGTTCGGGTCTGGCTCGATCCAGTTGTAGAGCTGTGTGTTTGGGAAACTTATTGTTTGAGAAAAACATTGAAAGTTTTTAAGTTTCTCGGCACAGTCAAACAGTTTCTAGATATTTGATTTGAAAATGTTCGACAGTATTGCGGGTGGACAGTACGTTTCTGCAAAAAAACTGAGACAATGAATATAATCTGTGATTGTGAAGCAAAATGAACAACGTAAACTCCAAAATCCAACCAATTTCCAATCACATATTCACCTCCCACGTTTTCACGATTGACCGGATCTCAATATCCGCCACGGCCTCAGCGTCTTTGCGGAGTTGCGCTTCGTCTAACACGTTGTCGGAGACTCTGTAAATGTTACATTTTGGTCACTTAGTGTATATTTACTGAAATATACAAAAGGTTCTGCCCGTTCCGGACAAAACCAGTCTACGGTATGGCCGAATAAATGAGGCAGTCCATCAAGGCGGGATCAGCCGCAGACTAGGAGTTGTGTTTTTCAAGAATGCCAAGATAATTTCCATCGTGTGTAAAATGGGAGATAGAATGAACAGAATAGCGCGGATAATTCATTAGTTTAAAAAAACGCGTCCAATTTGGCACACAATTTAGTTTCTGAGCGTCTTTTTTCTTTCATTCAAAATTCGCGCGCTCCTTGCACCCTGAAAAAAGCTGCCATGTTTAACCGGCCATACCGTAGGTTCCAGTTTTTGTCGGGCTGTGCAACCCGGGCCTTGTCGCACTGACGAGCCTGGGTGCCCGCGGTATACGCTTACTACGCGGAACCGCAAGTAACAGTGTTTGCACTACACTGTAGTTGTATGACCTATTTTTTTTAAACGTGTCCCACTGAAATGACGTCATGTGCCGCCAAACATGCGCTTGCCGTTCACAGGAAACCAGACTTTCCGTTTACCGATTTCTTCCCGTAAACAAATGGTGAATGTCGAATCAGTCACACCAAACTGACATTTTAGTGCCTGTACTTTGACAAACCTTTTTTTAAAGCAAATGACGTCATTTTAGTCCTGACACGTTTGAATAAGTCCGCAATAACACATGCATGATTTCCCTGTAAAAGCTGTGTTTCCCTAGAAATGTTCCCTGCAGCTATTGTGTGCCGTGCGATTATCTCCAGCAAAAAAAAACTCACTTTTTCGCCAGAGTGACGATATAGTCCACCAGCAATTGCCTGTCCGGCACATAGGGCACTATGGTTCCATTGTCGGCCGGTTGTGACGAGACCGCACGCACGTCGAACAGAATCGTGACACGACCTGGACAGTTGAGTACAGTCTGTTTATGGGAGTCTGTCATACAGCAATGACGTGCTCAAGAACTTGGAATTTTCGCAGTGTTTCGCTGATGATGTGTCGGCTGCCAAGCAAGGTAACACAAAAGCTTGAGTCTTTGGATGTGCAGGTCCAGTATTACATCAGTGAATCTAACCGTTTGAGGTTTAGTGCGATTGCTTTTTACCGTCATTTTTCGAGGCCACCAGTGCACCGAAATGAATTCAAGCAGTAAATTTATCTGTTGACCGTTGTGATGAAAGTGATTGCTTCGATCGTTACATTGATGAGTATCCAATGGTTTACTCAACAAATGATCAGTTCCGTTTTAATTTAAAAAAACAATGTTTTGCACAGTGTGAGCATGTTCACCAAACCCCTAAAGGCGCATTCATGAAGCAGTATTTAGTGACGTATAGCTGTGTTAAAACATAGCTACGCGATCACTAATCATGAATGCCCCTTAATCGGTTGTCCGCGTAATCGTCACCTTACCCGGTGTCCACAAGTCATTGGTGACCATCGGCACAACGAGTGTCTCGAGCGCCCAGGCGCCCGTCAGTGTGCCGATCAAGCCCGCCGCACCTCCGGCGCCGTTCGTCCACGTTTCAGCGATCATCGGCCATCCGCCGTACGAGCGCAACAGTGAGCGTAGCTTCTCCATGTCCTCCGTCGGATTCGCCGGCGGCGGCTGCATGCACGCCTCGTAGAAGAGACGCGCCTGCTGCAGCGCGCTCGCCCGTCCGCCGTCGTCGAGCTTGGAAATGATGAAATCGGAGCAAAATTGTGCGCGGAGACAAACGGTGTGTCCGTCCGGTGTCTTGTCTGCCAGGGTGGGGCCCAGTTTTATTTCCGGGACACCACGCGCGCCACACACGGGGACAAGACACTGGACTATTTTTTCAGCGCGACTTTAGTGAGGAAAGTGCCGAGTATCTGTTGATGGTGTTGATTGTTGATCGAGTATGTTGACTCTCTTGAAAAAAAGTAGACGACCTTTCTCCACGCTGGGAAAGTTTTGTGTTTAGTGTTTTTTTAGCACCGCTGTTTTCCCACCATTTTTATTGTCCACTTACCGAAATTGCGCTCACTGCTTCTGCCACCTGATAGAGCACTTTAACGTACAACTGTGTGTATACGTCAATGTCATATGGGCCGGTGTTGTTTTCCTGAGGATGCATGAACGGGCATTGCATTTCTTGTGTCAGCACTATTTTGGCACACTTTTCATTCACTTTCTTTATTCTTATACGCTTCCCAATTTTTTCACCATCGTGTCGAGACCGACTATGGTATGTAGGTACCGTACTCGATAGACAAGCAGTTTCTAACTTTTACGACAGTCTTTATTGGTGTAAAGTTTTATTCGAACGTGTCAAACCGAAACGACGTCATATGTGAATAAAAATGCTGTTCTGTCGTGCACAAGCACCGAAGTTTCAATTTGGTTCGGTGCGAAGCGTTCGAGAAAAATATAAGCTTATAAGCTTTATACCGTCCATCGGCCGCAGCTGAACTGGTAGAAGTCGACGCACGGATCCGCCGAGAAGTCCATCGCATCAGCGATGATTTTTGCCGCCGCCGCGAATCCGGCGTTGCGTTCGCCGGCGACACTGGGCGGCAATGAGAGCAGCAACGGCAACGCAGCGACGCTCGCGGCAAACGCTGGAACAGTCGTGCAACACACTTATAAAAACAGGCAGCCAACAAAACGGTTGACTTGGCTGGCAATTGTAGCTTCGCCACGCCAGCACTGCGCTGGTGGGGTCGGTAGCCAACAAAACCACTAAAACCGGTCGCAAGTCAGAAGAAACCTGACCACTGAACACGGTTGCTATACGGTATGGCCGGTTAAACATGGCAGCTTTTTTCAGGGTGCAAGGAGCGCGCGAATTTTGAATGAAAAAAAAAAATAAAATAATTTAAATCCCCTCTTCTTTCTTTTTTATCCTTCTAACTGATTAATTATGTGGGAAAGACAACATCTCCCTTGATACCCTCATTTTCCTACTATACATGTATTTCTGTTCGTGTGTTCTCGTTTGGGCAATGAGCGCCTGCCATGGTGGACAGAAGAAAAACCGGGCGCACTCAAAGCAAGCGTCAATGAATCAATCAGTTGTTGTTGTTTTTTGGCTGATATCCGTTTTTCAAACAATAAAATGCACATTTTAGCTATGTATGCTGAGATACGTGCTAACAAGCCGTGAAAAGAGAACAGTTTCCTGCGAAACGAATGATCGCGTGTGTGTGGTATTGATGATATCTCATACAGTGTAGTTCATGTTATGCAGCGATTTACGTGAAGTCACGTGACGGACTTACCAATCAGTTGCATATTGCCGTTCAGCAAGAGCCAAAATTGCCGGACAATAAAGAAAAATTTGCTGGGGCAGTTGCGCTAGAAATCAATTCCCGATAAAGATTGTTTCCAGACAGTTTTACCGGCGTTTTTCTCTTTATCAGTTTACAAGATCAATGTTGATTGCGCAACTTCACGCACATCACTGCACAACAATGACTGTAGTTTGTTTGGTATGTGCAGTTTAGTTATCATTTTTCGCATTTCGTTGACGTTTTTTTTCAAAAAAAACTTGGTGCTTCAGCGTTTGAATTTATTGCGTTGCGTCATTTCGATCAAATTCGGAAACATTTGCTTTGCTTATCACTTGCTCACTGTGTGGCAAGTTTTTTTGCGTACAGTCGCGTCGAACTATAACATACCGTATTACCCCCAATAAACCCGGGGGAGGGGGGGGGGGGGGGGGGGGGGGAAAGGGGGAACAGCCTTTTGTAATGAAACCAAATAAAACAAATGACAGACAGTGTGCGTTTCGATTTTAAGGCGCGACGCGCATGGCGTGTGGGTCTCTCATCAGGCAGCCACCACACGCTCAACAAAATATTAATTAATAAATTTTTTATTTTTATTTGTTGTGTTAGTAAAACAAACAAACAACAACAACAGACAACAAAACAATAAATAATATATATTTTACTATACACTCACCCATTTGGGGCCTTTGGTAGCACAATTTCATCATTTTCACTGCAACCAGCCACTGAATTCGCTGGGTATGTGTTTCAAACAGGTCTCCAATAATCCCCCATGGGGGATTATTTGTGGGGGGGGATTATTTGGAAACTGGTCGGGGGGGGGGGGGTGGGGGTTTATTGGTGGGGGATTAATGGTGGGGGGGTTTAATGGGGGTAATACGGTATCCAACTAGCTGACTGGTTGGCGGTCAGTTAATGCATGAATTCTGTGGTAACCAAACTCCGCCTCTACAGCAATCCATGCAGAGAATGCATACATCAATCAATCAGCTACAGTTACAGTAGATGTGTCATAGAGTTGGACTGTACTTGTAAATTTAGTGTTGGTTCAAAAAGTGAAAGTTTTTTTTTGCTTCGATAATTTTTCTACGCAACTGAGGGGAAGAACAGCGGGTTGAGTTGACATCAAACAGCAGTTATTCCGCCGATTATGAAAAAATTCCCACTATCCTGACAAGCACTAAAACGCGGAACTGTTGAAAAAACCCTTCAGATTCGAACGTTCGTTAAAAGCGCACTTTATGTATGAACTTTATAGCAACCGCATAAAATAAACCGTGGGTGGCAAAAGCAAAAAACAATGCCATAAGATTCGTTATCATGTGTATCACAGCAACCCACTGCCGCGGGGCCCCTCACGGTGCACGCCGACGAAGCCGCGGGGACCCGCAGCCATATCACGGTGCGACCGCTCAAACTGATCTGCAGCTTGCGAATGCCAGAGTGAGTCTTCATTTCAGTAAGTGCGGTTCAAATAAAAAACCGGTCTCTTCCGCAAACACTTTCTTGCAGACACTTTGCTCTGGTTTTTACGAACGGCACGGATGACCGCGGGCAGCACCGCACCGGTCTGCAGTAGTAAACCCAACCGTGTTTCTCAGAGCAGATGTTTTCCAAACCGTTGCCTGCACCATCCTTTGTGCCAAAGTTGTCCGTGCCATACCATTGTGGGTGCAAAAAAACACAAGTGTGACTGAAACGGGGACAAAGCGGTCGTGGAGGCGTTTTCAGGCATCAGCAGCAGGAGCATCAACGGAGCCATTGCCGTACAGTTCACTGGTCGGCCACGGCGGCGATACTCCTATGGCTGGAAAACGCATCCAGAACCATCGCATGTTTGCGTCGTGCACCGCTGGGCTTGTTTCGGCTTTTGTGGCTCGAAAAATGGTGTGGCACGGATTTTGGGATTTCGGACAATGGTATGGTGTGAAATTTAGCATGCAATGCATCACAGAATGGTGAGGACAATGGCAATTTTTAAGCAATTTAAGGAAAGCTCTCGACAATGCTGCTATGATATCTATGTACATATAGTGTTCGCAGATGCAGCTGACATTTCAAGATGCGAATATGCGGTTTTTCACTGCAATAAAAACTGAGAAAAATGAGAACGCCCATGTCGTCGTGAGATGAAAACAATTTATTGAGTGATAAGTATCTTTATATGTATCTATAGTTGTATACCTTTAGTACCTTAGTTAAACACCCTATCCATTGCATGTACATATATCGTGATCGCTCAAATCGGTTTAACCACCATCTTAATAACGGATATCCTTCATATCCTCTGTCTGAACATATCTAAAGGTACATAAACTTGCATGAGGTGGTTTTCGAAGCGGGGGCTCATTAGTGTCTTCTCACTGAAAAATATGAAATGGTCGGTTTTGTTTTTCGTATGTTCTGAAAATCTGCCTGCGGCTGCCGTTACATAGCAAGGGCTGTTTTGCTCGAGAGCAGTCTAGCAAAAGAAAAACGGACGCGACGGCGAAATTTGTGTTCAGATTCAGGTTCCAGAAGCATGTTTACGCACAGACACGCCACATATATATAGTGTTTCGCCTTTATTCTAACAAGATGTTCCTGACTTGCAATAAGGTATAAACACCTGCAGTCTTATCGCGGTTGATAGTTGATACGCTTTAATGAGTTCACGCGAAAAATGTTTCTTTGCGAGTATAATAGACGTCATCTAGTAGCAGGCGGAGTGCATTAGAGCAGCTAGTGACTCGTGAAATTGAATCACATCATCAATGTCATCATCATTGAATCAATTCACGCCTTTAAGACCGTACCGCGGTGACAGCTGCAACACTGAGAGAAACAAAGTCAACAAATCGTTGTGTAACTTGGGATATTTCTGGTTAATTCAGTGGTTTCAGTGGTTTTCAGTCTGAACAAGTTACTTAACAAATTATTGAGATTTTGTTGAGTTTCTTCTTCCAGCGCACGCTTGTAACAGTATCTCGCAGATTTTCTCATCCTGGAATAATATCTGAGCGCCCTGGATGCGTGTTTTCATGTCGACAGCCAACTGCAAGAGATTATTTGTCTTTTGCATCACTTGATCTCTCCTGCAATTACCCACTATAAGCACCGTGCGATTTAGCATCGATGCATCATATCATCATACTTAGCCTAATGTAAGTGGAAAAGTCTATTTTAAAACGCGTAATAATTGAAACCTTTACAGAATAATAACACGGAAAGAATAATGACCGTTAAAGCAGCGGTGTTATTTCATGAAGTTGCATGTTATTTTTCGACGTGGAGTTTAAATTTCGTGCGTAACAGATGTGACTGCGAATCGTGGAAATAAAAGTGCTGCAATATATTCACACAAACGTGTGCTAATAAGATAGCTTCAGCGAGAAAAATGATCAATTCGACATGGCTAATAAAATTTGTCAAAGGAAGGCACCTTTTTCGTACGTGTGCTTCCCAACGCGCGCTGTTCAACTGTTGAACACTTCTGTATATTTGGTGATTGATTGATTGATTGATTATATCGCGCTGCATCATGTATGCGAACGTCTCGAACTTTCCGAGCAGCTGCCTTCTGCTGAACGAAACAGAGTGGCTCACCTGCAATTTATTCAAGGTAAAATGAATAAAACTTGAAACTATTGTGGATTTATTCAAACGTGTGCGGACTAAAATGACGTCAATTGCTTCAAAAAAGCCCGTTTGTCAAAGTACAGGCACTAAAATGTCAGTTTGGTGTGACTGATTCGACATTCACCATTTGTTTACGGGAAGAAATCGGCTAAATGAAAAGTCTGGTTTGCTGTGAACGGCAAGCGCATGTTTGGCGGCACATGACGTCATTTCAGTGGGGCACGTTTAAAAAAATAGGTCCTACCTAAGTGAAAGAGAAACTCAACATCTTGTTTGTGTACATGCCATTGTCGAAGCGGACCCTCGTCGATGAACGTTCCATCCGCTGCTCCAATAAACCCAATTGCAACGTTTGCAAAACCGGTCCAGCGCTCCAGTTATTGGCGCAAAATACTAAAAAATGAACAAACGAACGTAGTATGTACAAAGTGATCCAAAAGTATCGGGTGCAACTTGGCGACTCGCCAATAGTTGGACCGTTTGAGCTGAAATTTTAGTCGCTCACTTAGGAAGCACTATCTAAGACCTCCACAAATTTTTGGCCCAAACGAAAAAAACATTGCCCCTGTGCGGAAGCAAAGTTTGAAAAAAACGAATTTTTTGCATGAAAACAGCATGTTTTCTGTCTCACATCGCATTTATTCATCTATAACGTCAAAAAAGGCAATAAAACTATTGCTACTTTTAATTTCCCTTCACAATCGCAAAGATGTTTATTTTCACTCCTCCATTGCTCCATCAAACATAGCTACGCGATCACTAAATACTCGCTTCATGAATGCGCCCTAGGCCAACTGTACTGCACCACGAGGCGACCGAGCGGACACACTGGGACGGGACAGCAGTGTCTTCAAACATTTTTTTCCGATTTTACTCCACTTTGCAGTTTCTGCGACTGACAAGCGCGTTTCGCAACGTCAACACAGTGCTGCTGCTCGCATTGTGCGTGTTCAGCGTGCTTCTGTATGTCGTCGTGATCGCGACAGCGAAATTCATTCGCCGCTGGAACAACGTGCTGCGTCTGACGTACAGTCTCGCGAGCGCCGACTTGCTGACGGTTGGTTGCTGAGGGTGGTGTCTACATGGATGTGAATGTTGCATGGATGTGTGGAAAAAGTCGCACAGCTGAAACTGAACAACGCGGCGCTGTTTCGCGCCCGAACGTGGTTCGAATAGGATTAATGAAAATGAGTTTGTAGCGTGAAAGAATTCTGATTAGTCTAGTTTTTTTTCATTTTCTTGCACAAAACTGCCGTCTGATTGCGTTCAGTTTTGCTGATTTCAAATTGACTCGCGCAGCCGGGGGAAGTGCGTGCAAACGTTTATTACGACACGCTCAATAAGAAAGATGTACTCCAAGTTAGTAGTTCCTTCAGGCAGTCCCAGACAAATGCTCGACAGTGAATATTGATAAAGTGCGCCAAATATTGGTGATTATTAGCATTTATCGGGTTCTGTTGCAGGTCATTTTGATGCTGATTGAGACATTGTTTGAGCTTGTCATGGACATGCCGTCAGCGACCGGCTTCTTGTTGATGATGCACAGGTGAGTTGGCGTCTTTCCGGACTTCTCCAGCGTTTAGCGTCAAATGGTGCGCTTCCGATCACTCAATCAAACCAGAAGCACAAAGGTTTTTTTTCGTACCACTTCCTAATCAACAAAGATGTCATATGTAATTGGAAGAGACATTTGAATCTGGCATGCTGAAAAACAAAAATGCTGGCAATTCAAAAACACCCAATCCGGCTGATTATTGCTCATGGTTTACAGTTCGACATGAGTGGCTGAATAAATAAGGCACTCCTTGTTTTCCACATCAAGGTGAAGATCAGTCGCAGACTAGGAGTGTGTTTTAATGCCGTGCACTGCATAATAATACTAAAAGTGACTGACTGGCTGGTAATAAAAAAAACACACACCATTATTTTGATAATACACAATAGGATTTCTGAAACTCGTTCAATCAAAATTTCAATCGCTCTAAAAAAAACATGACATCTTCGCACTCGAGGCACACCGGTTGCTTATACTCTCGCTTGCAGCTACTGCGGTTTCATCGTCGTCGAGGCGCTCCGTATCGGCGGTCTGCTGACGGCGCTGCTGCATCTGCTGGTGCTCGCCTTTGAGCACTACCACGCCGCCACGACCACGCACCACCACCGACGCCGCCAGTTGCTCTCGACCACGCAAACGTTGTGCTTCATCTGGATCGCTCCGTCGTCCGTCACCGTGCTCGTGTTCACCTCGATCGGGCTGCACGCGCGCGCACACACGCCGCCGAACGAGATGCCAACGTGCATGTCGAAGGTGTCGGCGCCCTCTCTTCCTTTTCCTGCTCTGTTTTTTCGTTTTTTTTTTGGCTGGCACAACCGACACACACACACACAAGAGCGCACGTGTTTTTCAAAGCTGCGGTGTGTTTGGTCGTTACCGCCTTCTAGCGCGTTCAGTTGAAATGAATTGAGAATTGAGAATTCAGAGTTCACCCGAGGTGCAAGAAAAAAATCGAGAAAAACTGAAAATTTCAAACAACAGAACTCGGTTCTGCAATATGTTTTTGCAGACTTTTTTCGATGTTTCAAAAATGGTGTTTCGATGTGTTGCGATAGGAGGTATAGGATGGTAGGATAAACCTGGGCTAAATAACCATATTGATTGACATCCTTTTGTGAAACATTGAAAAATCCGTTCCTGAATCCTGAAACCACGAAAAAAAGTATGAACGCAACTGCGGAACCAGCAATTTTGGAAGAAAACCATTTGAACAGGTGCTGATGGAAGACTGGTTCCGCCTGCTGGTGTTGTCGGTGTTCGTCGTGCTGATCGTCGCCACGTTCGTCACCTACGGCGCCTTCCTGAGCATCGTGCACCGCCGGAAGCCGCCGCGCTCCGCGCCCTCCACCACCAACAACAACATGAACAACGACGTCGCCAGCAACTGCAGCGCGAGTCGCATCGGAATCGCCGAGTCGAACAACGCCGAACTGAGCAACAGCGCCGCGCTGCGCCCGACGGCCGTGCGAAACATCAGCGAGCAGCAGCAGTCCGTGGCGTCGTCGCCGGCTGCCGCAGCGGCCGCACTGCACGCGACGACGAACGGACAGACCGGCGGCGCGGCAGGTTCCGTTCTTGGTTTTTTTTTGTCTCGCCGTTTTTATTGGTGATGCAGGTGTACAGTGACAGGACTCAAAGCTTGTCACTAAACTGAACAGCAACGAGCTGAATCGAAATCTGCACCGTTTAAGGCGCATTCATGAAGTTTAATGAAAAAAAAACACGAGCAACGGAACTAGGCTTTCGCGAACTCGTAAAAAGCCGCATACCTATGAAGCACTTGTCGCTTGCGCTAATGATGCAAGCGGATTCACAAAGCCCCTGTAGCTGTGAGGCTTACTGCATGGTTAGGTGCTTACTGAATGGTTGAATTTCAAATACGTTGAATACCTGAACCTGATCAGGCTAAACGCGCGGGCCATTCAAATTGCATGTTCCTTTCGCCATTGTCCAGTCCGACTATGAAGAGTCAAACCAGAGAAAACAACAGCAACGGCGTTCTTGCACGTGTTTCTGTGTTAGCACTGACTAAAAGCATCGCCTGAAATCGCCAACAACAACAACAGCAACATGATGACAGATGACAGCGGGCGACGGGCGTCCCCTGCGGCCATGTCGCTGATGCTCGAAACGGCCTCGCTGATCGGCGAGCCGGAGAAGGCCAGCGACGAGTGTTCGTCGATGAAGTCGACGCTGATGGTGCGCCAGCCGTCGACGAAGACGCGCTCGGCCTCGGGCGTCAGCGCCAGCATGCTCAAGAACGCCGAGCTGGCGCGCTGCTCGCTGATTGGTTGGTGGCGCAATGTGCTGTATTGCTAGGTATTATCAATCTTTTTGGGTTATCTGCTACTCAATGCGTGTGTGTGTAGACGGTTTAAAGAAACTACCGTATTACCCCCAATAAACCCCCATGGGGGATTAATACGTCAGCGACTTTTAGGGGTGGGGGTTTATTGGTGGGTGGGGGGGGGAGGGTTTATTTACAAAAAATCTAGGGGTGGGGGTTTGTTGAAAAATGGCAAAAATACCTTGCATGGCAGGCAAGAAAGTGAGATTTCCTTTTGTAACAGCCTTTTGTAATGAAATTACCATTAACTCATCCCTTTTGGGGCCTTTGGTAGCACAATTTCACCAATGTCACTGCATTCAGCCACTGAATTCGCTGGGTATGTGTTTCAAACAGGTTTCCAATTAACCCCCATGGGGGATTATTTGTGGGTGGGGGGGATTATTCGAAAACTGGTCTGGGGGGGTGGGGGTTTATTGGTGGGGGGATTAATGGTGGGGGGGGGGGTTAATGGGGGCAATACGGTAGTTACAATGTTTATATGGCAATTCAAAACTGCCCAAGCGACCCGCGCCTTATTTAGGGGACTCGGATCGCGTGACATTTTGAATTCCTGGTCGCGAACGCGTCATGCAGGAAACAACTTTGGTTTACCTTCTCTATGTGCACATTGAGTCTCGGAACCAAAATAAAAGATAATACGCACTACGCACCGCTCGTGTTGTCCAAACGCCAGTTTTCAAATGATAGAGATGGATGCCATTATTGCCAGCGCTCATCCGTTCGCCACCATTCCAGAATTGTCCAATGGTCCGTCACAACTGATACCAGCGCCGAAGCTAAAATCCAGCTTGAGCAGTCGATCGCTGTCGAATCGACGTCAAAAACTGTCGAAGACGACGAATTTAGTGTTGTTGATTTTGACGGCGTTCCTCTGCACGTGGCTGCCGCACATTTTGTGGTTCGTCGCCACCTGCAAGCATTGTCCGTACCCGCAGGAGTGGATGATAGTGACGGTAATCCAGTTGGCTCACTTTTAAACTTTTGCACGTGTTCAAACATTTTTCCGAATTTCTATATGGCGGCGTGCGCAAAACGAGCGGCCACACACACATTTCAGCATCCATGGTGCCTCGCGATCGGCCAGTTCGTGGCGTTTCTGCCGTTGTATTTAAAGTTTCTATTCAACGCCTACCTGTACGTCTATCGACTGCCGGACATTCGCGAGGCGTGGGCGCGAATGCGCCACAGGACGCTGACCAGTCTCGGCATGCCGTATGGCGTCAGTTTCTCCGCCAGCAACAGTGCCTTAGCGACTGGAACGGTGCGCGTCACGCTTTGCGAGATTTGCCGTTTGCGTCACGTTTGCGAGATTTGCCGTTTGCGTCACGTTTGCGCAACAAAAATCTGTTTCGGTTGAAATGTGTTAAGTAAAGATCGTGATGCGTCTTCAATCAAGAGCGCGTGATGGAAAATTTCGATTTTTGAAATAAAGGGTTCAAATGTTTTTTTTGGAGAAGTCTGCATTGATCTCACTGTTCTGAAGCAACCGGTTTGCCGGTATGCGGCAATATTCGCACCAATTGCGTATTCTTTCAGTCGCCTTGCGCTGGTACGGGTTCGACACCATCAAAACGAAGCAAACCGCAACAGGAAACGAAAACAACATATCTGAAAATGACACTGGTTGTCAGCAGCACGGGGCGACGGAAAAGCTCCGGCGTTAAGTTGTGAAATGGCGATACTTGTGATATATTTTCATTGTGAAACGCCGGAGCAGGTCAAAACGACGGTGTGACAATCATCTGCACCGAAAAAGTTGACGAAGTCCAAAATGGAGTCGCTTTGAGGACTGTGATCGTCAGGAGTCGATAAACGATATCATGATGATACTCGTACTTACTTGCAATCAACTTGTTAGCAGTTTACAGTTGGGTGCGCAGTGCAATGTTGCAAATTTGAGCATTTCCATCTTATTGGCCTGTTCGGTCAATTCATTATTTGGTTCCAACTGTGACAAATGGCAATGAACCTATTTTAAACAAAGGAAGTTTTTACTCCTTTTAACGAATTATTTAATTATACATGTTGACCAGAGCGAAAAAACTTTTTGACGTCTGGTAATTATCAGTTCAGAAGAATGAAGCGAACAGGAAATAAAAATTCAATTCATACATCCAATAAAAAAACGGAAAACCAACAAAAAACGTATTTATGATCAAAAAGGGACATAATGAAAAATAACAGATCCTGTATGGAAAACGACACATAAAACAATCACCACAAATAATTAAAAAAAGATTTAAAAATGTAAAAAGTTTCATTTTTGCGGCGATCCAACGGCATGCTGATTACTTATTGTCCACATTGAACAAATGAGAGACACCGGTCGGCGATGGCGAGCCTGGCGCAGGTGGAAACAGCGGCTTTGACTCTGTCTGAGCTGCTGGTGGGAGAGCGCGAGGTGCGGCTTGCGACGCAGTGGTACCAGCGGGAAACATCAACCGTGACGCTGGCGCGAGTTGAACCGTTTTGAACTGTTGTGATGCATCGTCGAACGTCGAGACCGTCCCTATTCGTGTTGAACAAACTCAGACAGGTTGGGTTTGTAAAAGGTTCTTTTAGCTTGCATCCATTTTTTTCTGTTATGCCGGAACACATCAATCTACCATAAATGGAAACGAACTGGCTGGGAGGATTCCAAAAAAAACAAGATTTTTCACACATGTACCGGGCATACCATTTGCGGGAAAATCCGCCGGACGAAGAGTCAGTTCACCACAGGGCACGTGCACCGACTTCACCCTTGGTGGCAAGCCTCCGATGGCGGTTCGAGTAGAGCGACCAGAACTGGAACGTACATTTTTTTAAATAAGCATTTTTACCAATCGCAAACATCAAAAAATGAATTTTGTCTTTATTTGTCGTCTTCGTTTCTTTGTTCTGACGGAGTTACCTTTTCCACTTTGATTTCTCTTTTGATTTTGCCCTCTCCGCACGTTGTTTCACGCGTTCCGCCTTTTTCGGGTCAAGTCGGCAGCGAGCATCTTTGAGGAGCGCCTTTTTTGATTTGCCGCAAAACGGGATCAACCATCCGGGCGCCACCGGGTTCGGCCCGTACTGACGCGCCAACACACGGGCGCACCACGCTGAGCTTTGCGTATACTGCGTCGCGATAACACTGATCGTCTGAGCGAAAATGGCTGTGGTTGGAACGGAAAACTGACCATTGTTTTGAAAGTCGTTTGCGTTTGCGTGGAAAAATGACAAAATATCAATGGGAACATGCTGTTCAATTCGTTGGCGAATCATCGAAAGTGGATTTGCCACAACCGACCTGCAGTAAAAGCACAACGAAAAACATGACCAGCGCACGTATGGGTGCGATCGAGTGCTTCGTCGCTGTGGCGCAACCATGCGCAGTGAAGTGCCTGGAAATGATGCTGTTGGATAGGGTTGGGACGAAACTGACGGGTATTGCTAAACCCCCACCCCCACCCCACCCCATAACTTTGCTATGGGTGGTGGGGGTGAGCTATGGTGGGGTGGCGTGAGGTGAGGTGGGGTGGGGTGGGGGTTTAGCAATACCCGAAACTGCTATCGGACAGGAAAACAATATTGGCCACACTCAAGAGCACACGATACTATTTCAGTTGCTGTTCAAAAAACACCACCCATCGAAAGTCAGCAGTGGTTGTTTTCATTTCATCAAAAGAGTAGAAAGTAGCGACTGAAATGCAACCGGCGGCAAACCGTTCGAGCGATTTCTGCGCGGCGCTACGCAGTCGCGTTGCGTTGTAGACGCGGTGTGCGGCGTTGCGCTGATTGACGAACGGCTCCAGCAGCAGATCGGGGCGACAGCGTGTCGACTGGCGCCGACAGCACGACGGCGGCAGATAGCAGTAGATGGCGGGCGCTGATGACGCTGATGACGCTGATGACGCTGATGACGCTGATGACGCTGACGACGTTGATGACGAGCGCGCGAATGATTGAGAACAGTCGAATGGGGAAGACTCGCGCTCGCTCTGCGCGTGGCGGTGAGAATTGAATTTGAATGAACAGAGATTTTCACATGGACAGAAGTGGGTGAAAAATGGACGCGTGTCAAATGACTGAAACTCGCAAATCAAAACTTGCAAAAAGGTCTGTTATGCGTATCCTTATCATTTACAGCGCCCCGAAAATTTATTGTCTATTAATAAGTGCTTTTGAACTATCGCTTACAGAAACGCTTATTGGCCCGTAACTCCCTGCCTCTGTTACATGTGGGATGACTGCATTTCAGTTTTGCTCATAGCTGGACAAACTTTTTCCATCAACGTTCAAACATGACATGACAGCTGTTCACTTTCTGCGTAACGAATCAGCGGCTCTCATTCAAAAAAAAACATCGAGCCAATCATCGTGAAACAGAAAACAGAGAAAACGAACACTTGGGATTTTCAGCGTGGCGCCAACGTGGCAGACGTGCAAGTAGTGGTCGGTGTCGTTGCCGCTGTCGACCACGCACGGCGGGAAGGCATTTCGGAAATGGAGCGAACATAGATTCAGACACATTCAACAATACCGTAAAGTCTTGCATATAAGGTCGTCTTAGTACCGTATTACCTCTAATAAACCCCCATGGGGGTTTATTTCTTCAGCGACTTCTGGGGGTGGGGGTTTATTTTTGGGGGGGGGTTTATTTTTTTGGGGGGGGGGGGTTTATTTGGAAACCATTTTTAGGGGTGGGCAAAATGGCAAAAATACCTTCCATGGCAGGAAGGAAGTCGCAGAAACTTCTACTCTACATAGAAATTTCCTTTTACAACAGCCTTTTGTAATGAAATTACCATTAACTCATTCATTTGGGGCCTTTGGTAGCACAATTTCATCATTTTCACTGCAACCAGCCACTGAATTCACTGTTTATGTGTATGTTTTTCTGGGTATGTGTTTCAAACAGGTTTCCAATAATCCCCCATGGGGGATTATTTTGGGGGGGGGGATTATTTGGAAACTTATCGAGGGGGTGGGGGTTTATTTTTGGGGGGGGGGTTAATTTTGGGGGGGGGGGTTTAATAGAGGTAATACGGTATATAAATTTGAAAATCAAAAATTTCTGAAAAAAGTGGCAATTTGTGTGACGACAACCGTATAAGTGGGAGGAGGTTTTATAAAGCGAAGATTAAAAAGTTTGGGTCTTATAAACGGGGTGGAGTTCGACCAAGACAAAATTTTGATTTTTTTGGTTTCCGCCCACTTTTGGGTAGAAAGACCCCGTCTTATAAGTGGTAGGAACCTTATAAATGCAAGACGTTACAGCATGTGGTATCTGTTCTTAGGGTTCTGCGTTTCTTGTCCGGCGAAGCAAACTTATAAAACACACAACAACACAAAGCCTCGACCAACTTATTCAACCGGTGTTTCGCATCATAAAGCCACTCGTGCACCCCATGCGCGCCGCAGCATTCATACTCGAACTGAATCTTGTCCACCTGCCACTGATCGTCTGCTGAAATCGTGTAGCGACTCATCGCCTTGCTCATGCCAATCGTGAAATACTGAACAAATGGTTTGCGGGAGAATTCTGACTTTTAAAAAATCGAAACAATGTTTGAGACTCTTCTTCATGAACTTTGATCTAACTCATCTGATCACAACACACAAGCAAAAACTCTGCAACATACGCATATGCAAAAGCCAGTGTGTTTCTTGCTGACTGTGTGACTCGTGTAAAAAAAAGGTAAACCACATTGACACAACGACTTTACCTTATCATACTTTATCCAGTACATTGTGTTGCCCAATACGGCCATAAAAGTGACCAGCGTAACACAACATCCCATCATGGCCACTTCCGAAAACGACGCGCGCGTCCGCCACGCGGTCTCCGGTCTGTGCATCATAGTCTAGTGGTTAGTGATTTCCACTGGGCGCAATTTGCGCCAGGTTCGTTTCCCAGTTGAGCGTTTTGCACTCACCAAAAACCTCGAATTTCGCATGCAAACACCAAGACAAATTGTTTCGTGACAAAACTGTAGAAATGTTGATCCATATGCTCAGTATTTCGCTAAGAAGAAACACTCAACCTGGTGTTACGCAAGTTTGTTCAGTAACCGTAGATTAGTCAACCGTTTGTTGTCGAGTGATTTGTCCAAGTGTTGACATATTAACAATCAATAAAGAAAACAAAGTCAGCAAATCGGTGGTGATAAGGTATACCAGAAAGTAACATTCTACGTTTTGCTCACTTCATCTGATCGATGGCAAAAACGAGCGCAAACAGATGCGCCAGCAGCATCGCAGCGGCCATCAGAGCGTTGGCGAGCGGGGCGTAACCGACCAGTGGACGGTACGTCGACATCAACGGGGCCAACTGGCAACAAAAATGAAATTCTGTATTTTTTGTATTTTTGATTGCTCTTGTCATTCTGTTTCACACAAAAGTCGACTATGTGACACGGAAATTCAAAGGATTCAATCAGAAAAAAACAATATTTTGTCAGAGAGAAGAGCAACGAAAAACCTCACGGTTTGCGCGACGTGGTACGCCTGTATAGCTGAGTAGATCAGAATGCCCGCGCATACGACGCCAGCACAGAAGTTCGATGCTACACTGAAGAATTTACAACACTCTGATTGGTTATACAGTTGAATCAAACCAATCAGCACGTCAGATATAAACAAAAGTGTGAGGCTACAGTGTACCAGCGTCCGAACGAGCCTCAACGGACGCCAAGACGAGTAAGAAACAGATCTCTGATGGGCGGCAGCGTTGAAAGCACAAGATTGAAGATGTCTTTGAACACAGGAATGACATGCGGGAATGAATGACAATTTGCTTTGCACGATTGACTGGCTGTTCTGAAGGTGGCGGTCGAAAAAGCATCATTCACCTGCATACAGTCGAACTCTAAAGTATAGGGAATCAGCTGATTGGTTGGTGGTCACGTGATGCATGCTTTCTGTGCAGGCATTGCTGTGGAGCGTCGTCTGTACTGTTCTGCACAGAACGCATGCATCACGTGGCCACGAACCAATCAGCTGATACGCTATAATTTAGAGCTCCACTGTAGCTTTAGCGAACGCTGAATTGATGCGACGTTATAGTTGTTCGTAGCAGCAACTGCGGAATGCTGTCACGCCAATTTTCGCGTCAGCCAATGAACGCGAAGGCTCGCTCGGACGCTCGTGCATTGTAGCAGCGCATGCGACGCTTTTTTGCAGTTGGCAGCAGCGTTTACCATTCGCAAGCTGCGATGCAGCCAATCAGCGCACGAGATTTGAATTTTCACAAAGATCAGCTGCTCACCTTGTTAAAGTCAACGTTCGACGCAGACCAGCAGACGCTTGGATAACGAGCAGAGGCATTGGGTTGGTAGGAAAGCAATGGGGACTGGATGATGAATGTGGTTGGTTGGGAAATGTCAGCAGTTTTTCGAAACACCTTCGCTGTAGTCCAGATAATGAAAAATGAACATGTCCTAAGATCTTTGCTGCTCCTTTATTTATACTGTTGTAATGTTGTAATTTATTTACACAGAGATCACAAAAACTGAGACAAAACCGCTCTACACCGACGCGAGAGGGCGCATTCTGTTTCCGCGTTCGGAGACGGCTGAGAAGCGAGGCGACTACAACAGTTGGTTGGTACCGCACTATTCAGGCGAGCGCGAACGACAGGCAGCGATGGTCGGCAAACATCGAGGCGATCACGTACAAAACCGGAACGGTGGTGAACGGCGTCGAGGCCCGAACAACGGGAGCCGCGCTATGCGGAGCGACGAACTAAGTCAAGTAAGTCAATGTGTTGATCACACGACAGGATTGTATTCTTATATTCTCATATTCTTTAACTGGGAGTGACAGGTTTCAAATGATGAATGATACAGGCAACTCATGAACTCTTCAGCCAGTACCAGATGATAACAAATCACAAACAAACAAATATCAGATAAAACCGCGCGAAAAAATTGATCAAACAAAAAAAGAATCAAGTCAAGTCATCGGGCGTGATTCGGGCGGCGTTTTGTATGCATTCACATGTTCATTTTCGGCGCTTTCACTCGATTCTCGAAATTTTTCATTTTCGCTTTCAGCGTGCGATTCTTGGGCGGTAATAGTTTCCGCGTTTCGATGATGTTTCGCGGCAGACCGAAGCAAAACGTTCAGCAGGCTGTTTTCATGTGACTCCGGAAACGCACGCACAGGCGGGAATGGGTTATCTGACAAAGAACCGCAAGAATTTCCAAAATACAGAAATTCTTCAAACAAAAAAACCCACAGTGCTGATTCACTGACCGGTCTGGTAATTTTATTAAGTCAAAAAATTGACTGTATTATTAACAAAAACATGTTGTTGAATGTGAACAAAATACTAAAGCGGCATTCATGAAGCAACATTTAGTGACGCATAGCTACGCGGCTACAAACTGGTGCTTCATGAACGCCCCTTGAAACCGCACCCTTCAACTCAAGCACGACCAATTCCGTGAGCTTCCATCTGGTTCGCGCCAAATCGGCCGAGTAAATTGGACCGAGTTTCGGCAGCGGTCGCCGCGGGCGATAGTCGTTCGGTAGACGGAACACGTTCGTGAAACGCAACAGGGTGCCGTTCAGGTAGCGCGTTTCGTAGCGCGGCACGAACACCTGTGAAATGCGGTGAAACGGTGCAACAATTGCTGCTCTCACACAACCAACACACTTCCACATTGAATACGAAGGAAAACCTGCAAAACAAATGAAAAGTTGGTTGTGTGAATTGACGAGCAGAGCCCATTTCAAAAGCAACCAACCCAAACAGCTATGAGCGTTGAATATGCAGCGCACGCTGATTGGCTGATGATGCTAACGGCACTGCGGCCAATCAGCAGATCAGATTCAAACGCCGTGGACGCAAGCATCTGCTCGAACCGAACTCAATACTTTATTTTATACAACTCACTGATTGGCTGGTTTTGAATTGGGCTCACAGTGAGCCGCTGACGGTCAGCGCGCCAGTTTCAGGTCACAAACTACATATTTTTCAGTTTTACTGTAGTCTTTTACAAAATCAGTCTTTAGTCCGTCATGTCGCGATTGTCCAAGACCGATGACGCACGACAAACGACAAAATCAATTAAAAAAAATACAGCCATTCACCAACAGAGCAGCAAACCTTCCACATTTTCTGCATCAGATCGAGTTTATCCTCCGCCAACCACCAGTCGAGCATCTCCATTGTGTACGCGTCTTGTTCACCGTTGACAACGGCCAATTGCAGCAGCTGCGTTATAAACGCAAACGAGTTGCAAAAGCGAATGAAAAAAAAATGCAAAAACGACGGTGGAAACGGCGAACCCGCTCGGCGTATTGGCGCGCCTCGAACGCACGATGCCTGGCGAGCTCGATTCGCTCCTCGCGATACAAGTCGGTGACGACGCTACGCAGCACTGGCAGACGCCCCGATTTCGGCCGATAACCGGCGCGAGTGAAGCGGATCGGCTTGCGACTGATCGCTACTGGCAGACGGCGGGCGGCGCCCGCGAACGGACCGGAGCGGGCGGTCATTTTTTTCACAAAAATTATCGGTTCGAGTTTTTTTTCGTTTGCGCCGCTCTGATTGGCTGGAAAGCGCGATGCGAGAGCGCAGTCGATTGGTTGATCAGAGAGGCGGATGTCAGTCGGTCGTTCGTGTTTGGCAGGCGACAAAACGGGAGCGCGCGCACGGCTGGTTGGTCAACATTCAAACAATCTGGTCGAAGATTTGAAATTGAATTTTTTTTTGACTGAATGAGTAGTACAGGGGGGGGGGGTATTAGGGAGCAGATTTCGCTGCTCCCTGCGTAGGTGCTCCCTGGTTGCTCCCTGATCTGTCCTGCTCCCTGGTTGCTCCCTGATCTGTCCTGCTCCCTGGTTGCTCCCTGATCTGTCCTGCTCCCTGGTTGCTCCCTGATATGTCCTGCTCCCTGTTTTCGCCCATTGGTCCTTACCATTTTTCTGCTCCCTGCGTCCCTGTTGGTTGATGCATATTATGGTTAACCTTGGTGGCCCTGAAGAGGGCCGTTGGGGTAGGGTAAGTAGGGTGCAAAATTGACCGTGCAAATTCTACGGTCGCCTTATAGTGCTCTCGGTTTCACGGTCATCTTATAGTGCTCTGGGTTCAGGGCGCTACGGTCGCCTTATAGTGCTTTCGGTTTCACGGTCGCCTTATAGTGCTCTCGGTTTTACGGTTGCCTTGTAGTGCTCTTGGTTTCGCCCTCTTGGTTTTAAATTTTACGGTCGCCTTTTCAGCAGTCATCTTATAGTCTGAGGTTTTCAGGGGGCAAAATATTACTTGGTTTCTTGGGTCACCTTATAGTGTGAGCTTTTCAGCAAGTGCAAAAAAGTGCAGCGAGGTGCGAACCAAAAACTGACCATGCACTGCACGGCTTAACTTGCCAGATCGGCCGGGGTTTGTCACATAACACGACGCCTTTGCGCTGCTGTGTGCTTGCTCGCTATTGCGTTGGCTTGCTTTATGCAGCACACACGCCTTGTGTGCTTGCTTTATACAGCACACATTGTATAATGCACGCGTGCATTGTGTGCACTGCATGCAGTTTTATCCACCTAGTAACGCCGCCTCATTAGAAAGCATTAATATCAGCGCTGCCTGTGTGTGTAAATCATTACTTTCACGCGCGTGCAACGAATACGCCTGCTGAAAATCATCGCGGCAACTGCACGTTTCGTCGCGGCTGTGCATCGAATGACTTGCAATTTTTTTAGTTTTCACACACAACACGATAAATTAAAAATGTTAACTTCGTTTTCTAATGCACAATGACAACTGAACAATGCAACTGTGCAGCCTTTATCTACAAGAGTTTGCGGCCGCGTTGCCGGGTCGCCATGTGAGCCTGCAAACCACAGCTCGCACATGCAATTAATGCAGTGTTTTGTTGCAGTTTCAAGCCCGTTTCTGAAATGACGCTTCTATTACAATTCACTGTGTACATTTTTGACTCTTTAACTGACTCTTTTGACTCTTTCACTGACTCTTTTGATTCTTTAAACCGACTCTTTTGACTCTTTAACTGACTCTTTTGATTCTTTAAACCGACTCTTTTGACTCCTTAACTGACTCTTTTGACTCCTTAACTGACTCTTTTGACTCCTTAACTGACTCTTTTGAGACTCTTTTGACTCCTTAGCTGACTCTTTTGACTAAATTACTTTATTCATTGGCTTTTTTTAACAAAAACTACTCTCATTGACCATTGCACGTGTTACCTCAGGTATTCATGTGGATATTTGTTTTGTTAACCGATCTTCATGACACGCGAATCTTTATTCATATCAAGTAATCATGACACGTAAACAAGAAACAAATGTATAATTCGTACGACATTTTTAGTGCAACTCTGAATCGACTGTAACGATTCCAAGTAGAGTTTAACAATCACAACAACAATGACAAGCGTAGAAAAAATTTGAAAAATTTACGAAGAGTTTAATTAAACAACGATGCGATAAGTCAATGGCACGTAACACGTTCAAAACATTTCACTAATTTCATACGGTTCCACTGCCAGCTCAAATTCAGCACTAATTTCTTCTTCTTTTTCTTCTTCGTCTTCAACGGCAAATAAATCGAGGTTTGCTTTCATCACACGATTTCTAATAAGAAACCTTCGATCCAGCCAGGCACACTCTCCTGCTTCTTCGCTACTATAATCGTCTTCTTCATATGTGCTTTTTCGTCTGCTGATGTTCTCGTAGATATCATCCTCGTTTTCAAGATCATTTACCAATTTGAACTTTGATTCAACGACTTCTCTCAATTTATCCACAAACTCGCTTAGGAACGGTTCCTTCAAAACATCTTTTAAATCAGGTATATCGTCATAACGCTCAATCGTTTCGCTCAAAAGTAATCGCCAACGCTCGGTTTCTTTTCCATCTGCATCGTCTTCTTCTGAGTCAGATTCGGGATCTTCTCTTTCACTAGTTTCGCTACCCACTTCACTTTCACTGGTAAGTTCATGGCGCTGAGAATCTTCTGTTTCATCGAGTCGAGGTTCATCCTCCATATTCCCTACAGTTCCTTCAGATTTGTGAAAGAGGCGTTCGTGACGCACTCTATTAGAAGAGGATGAAAAACTGCGACCACACACTGAGCAAGCTTTGGTCATGACTGATTTAAGATCAGGATTAATGCCCTTTATATAGTGCTAGAAAAGCAGCATTATAAAAATTAGTACGAGTTCTGCACTTGTTTCTTGTTACGTGTCATATCATTCGATTTTTTGCCGTTGAAGACGAAGAAGAAAAAGAAGAAGAAATTAGTGCTGAATTTGAGGGGGCAGTGGAACCGTATGAAATTAGTGAAATGTTTTGAACGTGTTACGTGCCATTGACTTATCGCATCGTGGTTTAATTAAACTCTTCGTAAATTTTTCAAATTTTTTCTACGCTTGTCATTGTTGTTGTGATTGTTAAACTCTACTTGGAATCGTTACAGTCGATTCAGAGTTGCACTAAAAATGTCGTACGAATTATACATTTGTTTCTTGTTTACGTGTCATGATTACTTGATATGAATAAAGATTCGCGTGTCATGAAGATCGGTTAACAAAACAAATATCCACATGAATACCTGAGGTAACACGTGAAATGGTCAATGAGAGTAGTTTTTGTTAAAAAAAGCCAATGAATAAAGTAATTTAGTCAAAAGAGTCAGCTAAGGAGTCAAAAGAGTCCCAAAAGAGTCAGTTAAGGAGTCAAAAGAGTCAGTTAAGGAGTCAAAAAGAGTCAGTTAAGGAGTCAAAAAGAGTCGGTTTAAATAATCAAATGAGTCAGTTAAAGAGTCAAAAGAGTCGGTTTAAAGAATCAAAAGAGTCAGTGAAAGAGTCAAAAGAGTCAGTTAAAGAGTCAAAAATGTACACAGTGAATTGTAATAGAAGCGTCATTTCAGAAACGGGCTTGAAACTGCAACAAAACACTGCATTAATTGCATGTGCGAGCTGTGGTTTGCAGGCTCACATGGCGACCCGGCAACGCGGCCGCAAACTCTTGTAGATAAAGGCTGCACAGTTGCATTGTTCAGTTGTCATTGTGCATTAGAAAACGAAGTTAACATTTTTAATTTATCGTGTTGTGTGTGAAAACTAAAAAAAATTGCAAGTCATTCGATGCACAGCCGCGACGAAACGTGCAGTTGCCGCGATGATTTTCAGCAGGCGTATTCGTTGCACGCGCGTGAAAGTAATGATTTACACACACAGGCAGCGCTGATATTAATGCTTTCTAATGAGGCGGCGTTACTAGGTGGATAAAACTGCATGCAGTGCACACAATGCACGCGTGCATTATACAATGTGTGCTGTATAAAGCAAGCACACAAGGCGTGTGTGCTGCATAAAGCAAGCCAACGCAATAGCGAGCAAGCACACAGCAGCGCAAAGGCGTCGTGTTATGTGACAAACCCCGGCCGATCTGGCAAGTTAAGCCGTGCAGTGCATGGTTAGTTTTTGGTTCGCACCTCGCTGCACTTTTTTGCACTTGCTGAAAAGCTCACACTATAAGGTGACCCAAGAAACCAAGTAATATTTTGCCCCCTGAAAACCTCAGACTATAAGATGACTGCTGAAAAGGCGACCGTAAAATTTAAAACCAAGAGGGCGAAACCAAGAGCACTACAAGGCAACCGTAAAACCGAGAGCACTATAAGGCGACCGTGAAACCGAAAGCACTATAAGGCGACCGTAAAATTTGCGCCCTGAACCCAGAGCACTATAAGATGACCGTGAAACCGAGAGCACTATAAGGCGACCGTAGAATTTGCACGGTCAATTTTGCACCCTACTTACCCTACCCCAACGGCCCTCTTCAGGGCCACCAAGGTTAACCATAATATGCATCAACCAACAGGGACGCAGGGAGCAGAAAAATGGTAAGGACCAATGGGCGAAAACAGGGAGCAGGACATATCAGGGAGCAACCAGGGAGCAGGACAGATCAGGGAGCAACCAGGGAGCAGGACAGATCAGGGAGCAACCAGGGAGCAGGACAGATCAGGGAGCAACCAGGGAGCACCTACGCAGGGAGCAGCGAAATCTGCTCCCTAATACCCCCCCCTGTACTACTTGAATGGCTTTTTTGCGCACGAAAACGCAGAAAAGAGGCACACTGTGTGTGCGCCGTTTAAGACAACGGGCGAGGCATCAAAAAAAAACAATCAGTCTTCCATTTGTTTTGGGTTTTTATTCTCTGTTTCTGTTGACAACCAAATAAACAAAAAAACATCACACATGTAGGGTGAAAATCGCACATTACACACAATGTAAAACCCGTGATTTATGTTGCAGTCACACACACACACGTACTTGGAAATGCATTTTCGTAATGATAAACAATCAATCCGTGTTGCGATAAAGCACGTGATCTTTCAGCAGATTGGGTAACTTCAAATCATCAGCCCAAGCGTCGTCCAATAATTCACTTGGACGTATTGTTTTTCGAATTGCCACCCGACTAAGATGCGCCAAAGATGGAATGTCTGTAGCGAAAGAAAAGCGATAAAAAAATCAGAGTTGATTCGTGTGACATTTTAATCGTGGTTTTTCAGCGAATGACAATGT
>JASANC010002165.1:0-19469 GCA_030248135.1 Theristus sp. LFF4_11
TAAACTACTATGGGAGAAGCAAACAATTGTGTTGCCTTGTAAGCGTGTTACTGCCTTCAACTTGGACCGTACATTTTTCTTGTTGCTGCTTTCCAGCGCCCCACTGCTCGTGAATTGCTGAAGCATCCGTTCATCAAGCGCACGCCCCGCCGGAACAACATTCTGATTGAGTTGATCGAGAAAAGTCAACAGTGGAAGCGAACACTCGGACCCGGCTCGGACTCCGACCACGAAGCGTCTGATGGAGAGAATGAGTGAGAGAGCTTGGTGGTTTGGAAATGGTTGAGAACTTGAGGGTGAGTTTTTTTGGGGTACAAAAGAGAGGGACTTCCACGGGTGAAAGGTCTGATGGTCTAAAGTTAAGTGGGATGGGTGCTCCTGTTTTCATCGGGAAATAGTGCGGTTAAAGTTGAAGTTCACTGATACAACCTCCAGTTCTGACAATCGCTCGATCCGAAATCCATCCTCCATGTCGCGTCTGTAGCGTAGCGCACGTCGCGTCTGTAGCGCAGGTGTACAGCTTTCGTCTACCGTTCTGTAGGTGGAAAGTTCGCTCCTCGCTGCGGACAAGACACACAATGGAGAAACTACAGTGACCAACAACATGTGATGGTCTACTCCATCCAGAGCCGAGGGTAAATTGGGCTCGGGGCAGTATTGCCCGTTTCCGCCCGGAGTTTGGTATACCTCATGGCTTCCGGGGAACCGGTGCGCGAACAAATAGAATTTTTTTAAATTCATTTCAGCAACGGCAATCGCTGGCAGTTCGACACCGTCCGCGAGACGTCCCCGGCCGACCACCAGAGCAACGTGCCGTCTCGAGCGCCGTTGCAGCAGACGAACAGCGCCGACAAAACCAGCGCACCTTCGGAGGGCCACCAGCACCATTCGAACGCTGCCACTGCCGTCCATTCATTCAGTGCCGTTGGTGCAAGCTCGAGTTCTTCTAGTCACGAGCCACCGCCTCCACCGCCAGTAAAACGCCAAACTGACACCAGCGCCGCCGCCAATCGGCCGCCACTCCAGAATGGCGTGCCGTCGTCGTCAGCGGACAGTGGACTGGCGTTGTCGCTAGAAAGTGAACCAATCAGCGAGCAGCAGTCGACCATTCGAGCGCCCTCTGTGACGCGCCAACAGAAACAGGCGCAACGTGGGTGGTGGTGCGGGCTTTCGGGCGCTTTTCGGCCGCAGTTCGCCTGTTTCTGGCCGTTTTACCGGCTGAAAACGTGGCTATTTGCGGTCGTCTTCCTTCTCGGCTCCGTTCTTATTGGTTTTGGTGGTTTGATTTCGCTCGGCTCGGTAGTGTACTGGAGATTACCCGAACACCCGGCGAGCAGTGTTCACAATTCTGCTGTCTTCACCCCGAAAGTCACTCGAACTACCCCGTTGCCCAATCTGTCCGACTGGAATTGGAACGGGATCCGTGCGTATTGGCAATTTTGAGCGGTTGAACTGCGGAAACTCAGGAATAAAGATTTTTCGTTCTGACATTTGAAAATCGAATGTTTGACAGACTTCTTTCAAATTCAGACCAAATGCAGATACGTGTTGTGTTTTTGTTGAAAAACTGCTGATCAAAACAGTGACATTTGAAAACAAGGGTTTTATTGGTAAGTTTGAAAACTGTGGGTGAATTATCAAGGAAAGAACAAATCGCCCTTAACGGTTAAAACAAATTAAAGGAACAGAATTGTGAAAGACGAGAAATCCGTTGCACTGAATGTTGCATTTGCAGTTTGTGGGTCTAATTGGTAACGTAAGTTTTTCGTTTTTTCTGTGATGTTCTTCTCGATTACCCATTTTTTACGACAATCACTCCGAATGCAGACACGCCCAGCGGCACGGCGGTGCTTTTGGTCGCCAATCAGGGCGACATCACGGACTCAGGGGACGATGGAATGGACACGATACGAGGCGAACCGGTCGCATTCAGGGCAATGCAACAGCAGCACGCACACGTGGTAAGGCCGTATTTGTAATGGACATATCGCCACGGAGAGGTGAATGGTTGGTATTGGTGTGTGTGATTCATGAATGAATGAATTGGTTACACATTCAATTCAATTCACATTTGGAATGATAAAGGTATGTACAAGTATTTCTACCCCACCCCCAACCCCCCGTAAAAATAGTTTCAAAGTCAGTGATTAATTGTTTGTTGGGTTTTCATCCTCAGCTCGATTGTTGTAGTTTCTTTTTCTAGCTGTTTTCATTCGTGTTAAGAAAAACTCATTTGAACGAAAAAAACCCTACGTTTTCTCAAAAACACCCCATGGTGTCGTGTTTATTACGGATTTTATTCCGGATTGACTTTTCAAAAAGAAAACCGATATGATCAGTCTCACCTAGGGTTAGGGGAAAAAAAAAATCCGGATTTTTTTTTTTAAATTAAAAAAATTTTTTTTTTTTAAAAAAAAAATTTTTTTTTACAAGTTAGGTTTGTTCGAAGCGTCTCGTCGAGCTGAGTTCATCTAGACTATTTTCAGAACGATCCGGAAAACTATAAGAGCGAAAATCGTGTTTTATTGAAATTATGTCCATTTCATAGAGGGAAAGTTGCATTTTCAACAGTAAAACAGGACAATTTTCGACGTGTACTTGAATATTGAACCGTTCTTAGTTGTTCCTCTTTAGAAAATTACCAAAATTTGACTGTGTTCAAAAATTCCTGTTTGCTGTAGCTAAGTCGGCAACCCCTGTCGACCCGGTCGCCCCCCCCCAAGACACTTACTTTCAGGTTCAACCAGCTATGCTATCTGCCACATGGCGAGAGCCCACTCTTCAAATCATCGTATCGAAAACACGTACCATGATTTCGCGATCACGTTGCGGGCAACTGACAGACGCAAGTTTAACACGTTAGTTTAGCTCAGCACGCAAGTTTTAACATGTGGCCATGTTATCGGGTATCTGAAAAACGGTCGTGTGATGTGGTATTAACCAACATCCCCGCTCCAATTGTTTAACAATATATCGCACAACTCCATTGTAGACCTATAACGTACGCCAATCAACAAGATATCATGTTCATCTCATGGCCTACCGACTGAAAAAACATGTTCTAAGTTGCAAGAAAACGATTTCTGAAACGATATTTCAATTCAGTTAAGTCATTTCAACGCTAAAAATTGACTCTAGAAGTCATCCAAATCGAAAAACATGGAGTACGTCGGTCAAAATGACCAAATAATGACATGTACCTAAGCACACAAAGAAGTTGGGAAGAAAATTTGGTTTGAACTTTCAAAAAATTATGCCATAAATCGAATTTTCAGAGCAAAGTAGAAGAAAAATTTTTCAAATTTTTTTTTTAAGTTTGAAAAAAAAATCCAATTTTTTTTTTTAAAAAAAACGAAAAAAAAAATAAAAAAAATTTTTTTTTCAAAGCCCCTAACCCTAGTCTCACCACGACGCAATATTGCTCACGCTACGGATACCGCTTGCGCGAACGTCTCCCCTGTTCCGAAATGCAAACTATGAACAATTGGCTGAGCAGATTACTTTGCTGTGTTTTTTTCAAAATGCCGGGCCGTTAGAATTTTTTTAAAATCAAATTTCACGTTTGGTGTGCGTTTTTTTTTTATTTTCACGCTTGCTGTTGTGGTCGTTTTGTCGTCCCAATGCGTGTGTGTTTTTTGGGTTGGTTTTTGCACGACACAGATGCTGACCTTTTTGTACAAAAACTCTGTGGTTAAACAGCGATGCATTTCAGTGGAATTTTTTGACTTTATTTGTTTTACAGAAGCAGAAGTCCAAAAACAGTAAACGTCGAAACCAAATGAGCCCCAAGCCCCACTTTTAGTTGATTTCGCGAATTTCTTGGTTTTGTTCATATTCGTTTGAACTAAGCGACATCTTGCTTGTCACCCTCGTGGCCTAGGTGGTAGCGCGTTAAGACTATTTTCTGTACGTTGGTTCGGGTGGATCGAAGCCCCGCCGAGGGTTGTATCGGCACCTAATGAGAAAACAACTCGATGGGCGCCCTATTCGACGGCGTTTGTACGCATTTCTGAGTTATCCTTGACTAAAAACATCGCCGAAAATCATCGTTCGTTCGTACTAGGAACCTAGCAAAATTAGGTAAGAGAAATATATGCTCTGAGCCGTATCTGTTTTTCCGCTGCTTTCAAGAAACAATATGAGCTCATAAACCTAAAAGCTAAATGTTTTTTCGGAAGGCACACAATTTCGAATTGACGCAACACACTTTTTGAAACTTTGGTTTGGCTTGGTCACAAGTGCTTGGTGAAAAAGCGCCAAATTCTTTTTTTATGTTGCCAACTGATAATAAAACTAAATTCAAATCAGTGTTCGCATTTAAAACAATAATAAAACTAAATTCAAATCAGTGTTCGCATTTTAAACATTTCGCTGATTTGAAACTCTTTCATTTGCAGCAGAACTCCATCGTAGTTTTTGCGTTTTTGTTCAATTTTCCACAGTTTTTTTTGCCAATCTTACTTATGTAAATGTGCAAACTCAAGATGAGACTGTTTGCTGTGTGTGCGCACTCTCGCGGCTGTTTGTTTTTTCGCGTAACCATCTAACTAAACGTGAATACGAAAAGCTTCCTGTTGCAAAAGCGTCTGATTGTTTTTTACCCACGTGGGTGTTTCGCGTTTTTTGCGCTTGGAGTTTTTTTGGTGAAGTTGAAATTGAGAACTTTTAGTTTACCTGCGCTTCAAGAGTTCTCTGTCTGGTTTGTGAAATCCAGAAACTTGAATGACGCATGTCGGTTGGAAATCACCGAAATTTTGAAAATGTCGCTCAACAATAATTCAAAAGAGCGCAAATCGCAAAAATGGTGGAAATTCTGGCATCGGCCGGCGATTTTGCGCCACACGAAATTGTTGACGTCATCAGAGGTGCTGTGGAAAGTTACAAACATCGTTATTGACAAGTTGACGAACTTCTAGTGGTGATGCACTGTAAAAAAGTTCTTGGCTGGATCTGCAGAAGTATTTGATTAACATTATGTGGATCAGGAAGCGAGCGTATATTGACTGCGTTTGAACTAAGTATCGCGCTGATTGGTTGTGTCGCGCAACACACTCGACATTGTTTGTATGTATTAGCAGTTGTCCTCCACGTCGACGTCAACAAGCGCACCGAATCACCGATCACCACACAACAACAACAGCAACAACCGTGGTCACCACCCGTCTCAACCGGTCACAAACGGTGCCACCTCGCTCGTCGTCGCCAACGCCGCGGAGCCGACGACGTCGTCGAACGTCGCTGCTGGTGCGGGATCGGCGCAGCAAAAATGCGTCACCGCCAGAATCACCACTGCTACGGCCGTACCGCTCGCGGAGGTATGAAGTGCTGTTGTTTGGGATCATCATCATTTGAAAGTTGACAAGTTATTTCACAGCTAACAGTTTTAGTCTGAAGACACTGCCCTCTGTTATTATAAACACTGTACTGTTGCGCAGCCACAGAAACAAACACAGACGTGCACATATGGTATGTTTGGTTAAACGAAACCTGTCACTTTTTTTCGCAAAAGACAGAGCATGCGAAACTTTGAATTGCAGCAAGAAGAAATTAAATATTTTAACAACCGGGTATTGTTGAAATCAAATAAATACCCCATTTCTGGCCAAATGTGTCTTGAAACTCCCAACCTGTTTATTCTTCCTTTTTCATTCTTCCTTTCGCAAGCCCTGTATTCTGCGAAAAAGGTGACAGGTTCAAACAAACACACTGTACGATATACACACAGCTACGCGCATGTCAATCAGCGTGCGTCCGTGTGTTTGTGCGTGGCGCTGCTCTGCAACATTGCTGGTTTTGTATTATGATTCATGGGACACTTCCTTCAGCAGACTGGGACTGGCAGCACGATTATGTGTACACCACACTTAAACGCAGTGAATAAATTCCGAGAAAGCCGTATGTTCCATCGTTTACTGAACTCTAATCTAAAAACATGCATCACCTGTTCTCTCTGACAGGCCTCATGTGCTGCTCATCAAGAGCCGGCAGCACTGAACGCCATCCCAGCGACATCCGCGGAGCAGCGGTCACTGCCACAGAGCATAACGCCGAGCGTTTATGGCGGCGGCGAAACATCAGACGCACATCAACACCATCAGCCTAAATCTCAGCATGATCGTGCCAATCACGACGTCGCATCTACTACTGCGCAGCATCAGCAGCAACCGTCGTCGCTCGACACCACGATCATGCCTGCGTTGCAGCAGGTTGGTGCGGAATGTGGAAACTGTGGAAAGCGGGTCGCACCAATTTGGCACCACCCGGCTGCGCGTGAGACAGCGAGATTTTCGGTAAACTACAGGGAACGCGCAGGCCTCAAGACGTTGGTGACTTTGTACCCCAGTAAACCATCGTAGCTAGCGCACTGTTGTTGGTTTGTTTGCACCGGCTCGCTCATTGCAACTGTCTTTAAAATCCGTTCGTATTTCCGGTGTTGCACCGGCACACGCAACGGTTGACGGAGCAACGCCATTCGTCGTCGTCGTCCCGTTCCACGCACGCGCCCCACCAAGACCCACAACTGGCACGCCAGGCGGTCGACCAGTTGTGCACGGCACTAAGACGCGCCGATCACGTCCTAGGCGGGCGGTTCTGCGATCAGCTGCTCACGGAACTGCTACGCGCGCTCGTCTACCCCGTGAATGCCGGCGTGAAACCGGCCGAGTTTCAGTCGGCTGTTGAGCGACTGCTGAGTGGAGCGAACGGGGACGCTGCGGCGAGTGCAGATTGAGTGAAAATGGGGTGAGTGTTTTTTTTGTTCTCGATGTTTCGCCTCGGTGGCGATTCGGTGCTTCGGCAAGAAGGCGCGTTTTTTGTTGGAGTTGGAGTCTTCGACTTGTGGTGGCCTTTTTGTTTGTTTGTTTGTTTTGGTTTTGTTTTGGAAACGCCAGAAAACCAGCATTTGTCGTAGTGTGGACAGGCGCGTGTGGCAGAACCGGTTTCACTTTGGTGAAAATTGATTATTGTTTTGCGAAACAGAAATTGGTGTGCTACCATCTCGATTGATAACACAAAAACGTTTTTTTTCTGTTCGCCTTTGAATAACTGTAAACCGGTTTGTTACGTGCACTGCGTTGCAAAAACCGATAAGGTTTAGTTTTTCGTGAAAATGAAAAAAGACTTCGAGCACACTAAAACTGATGTGATTCGACGTTGCTTTTATTCTCTTGCAGTTTCTTGCGCGTGCGCCGGCCCCAAAATGAAGCTCACATGCACACCTAGCAAACATTTGATTGAATTTATTGATTTTTTAAGGTTGTACAGATTTTGAGGTTGATGCAGAACGTTTTTTGTCAATCATTTATTTATTCTTGTTTCGCCCATATCACGTCGTTTCTCCTGTCTGTTATGCAGAAGTTCAATGCCCACAAGATTTGTGGTTTTCGTGCCTTAAATGTGATCGATTATAATATTCTTTTTGCTGTTTCTTTCATTGCGTTGCGACAAAACCGGAACTCCAATGTGCTTTTCTTTCTCATGCCTTTGTTGGTAATACGGTTTTTTTTGTCTGAAGACCACGCACTTTGTTTGAAACACAGTGATATTTACAGGGGCGTTCATGAAGCAGTATTTAGTGAGCGCGTAGGTATGTGGCTACGCGTCACTAAATACTGCTTCATGAATGCCGCTTGACATCGCAGACGAACACACAAACGCGACTTGTGTGCTTGTGTGGCAACTATACAATATTTCGGTATTATGATAAAACAAAATTGCACGGTCTTCAAAAAATACACTTTACCGCTGTACGAAGGTACAAAATGTTTTCACAAATGTTTTTTCACATTGAAACCATCTTTTTTAGCCGAAATCTTATCCATATTGTCTGCACAAAACTACGCTTATCCACTCCAAAAACACTGGTGTTTGTGAACTAAGGGTTACTGCAACTTTGTTGTGATTCGTTGAAAATGACGATTTTTTAGCGAAAAGATGACGAGAACAAAACTGATTTTTTTATTGTTCACACGCATAAAAATGCTCATTTATTCCCATATTTTTTAGTGTGTTCAAATGGATTTTGAATTTTTTTCATTGGAAATCGCAGTCTGAAGTTTATTTTTGATTTTTGTGTCGGTCTGTCAGCTGTGTGTTTCATCAAAATCATCAGTGACAAAAATCTCAGAAATAAATTATAGAGTTTGAAACAGTTTTTGTGGTTGTTCAAAACAAAAAAGTCCCATTTACACGTTTAGCGACTTGTCGTTGCGACAAAATCGCTGGTAGCTAGCAAATAATATTGAAGTAATTGTTGAAGTAGCTGTAATTTTACCGCCAGTTTTGAAACACACGTGCATGCATTTTGCCGCCAGCCATTTTGTCGTCGTGATAAATTGCTAAACATGCAAATTGGTGTGGGACGTTATACCGCAATAATACGGCATTCACCAATTCGTTGTGAAATCGCCAATCCGTACGCTTCAATGCGGATTTGTTTCGTTGGCTGTAAAAATGACGGATAGAAATTTGATTTCAAATTCGGGTCACTCATTATGGGATGTTCCTTTAAAATAGGGTCCGCTTAAACTTAGTCGCAAATCGCAGCGCACTGACTTGTGGCTCAAACGAACTGCGACCCTTCCTTTGTCGACCACATGGGACAATCTTTCCTCGCTTCTTGAGGGGATTCCTGTTTTAACGGCGGTTTTTGTTTGAAGATCAGTCACGCTTTGGCTTGAGCGAACCTTGATACACCCTGTATTGTCGTCGTCCACTGTGTGCACGCTCTATTTCACAGGAGAAAAAATACAATTAAAACAATTGGCGGGCGACTACGCAGAGGCGATGATACCGCACAATGCAATAGCACTCATATCGGCCTTAATTTTTGGGCTTCTGATTCCGCCCGGTGCAGCCTATAACATTCTGGTCAGCATTGTCGGCGTTTCCGGCAGTCAGAATTTGATCATGACGCGATTCGCCGAACAGCTGGCGCTCCGGGGACACAGGGTCACGGTGAGTGGTTGTTCTCGGTCGTTTTGTTGTGGAACACTTTCGAGTACGGTTTTTCTGACGTGCTCTTTTCCACACGACAACATTTTGCAAGGGCTTTGATCAGCTTTTATGAACGTTAATCGGTCGACTGATGATGCGGCGGAAATGCACCCATTTCTAATCAGAAAAAATTGTGCGCTATTTTGCTGTGCTTGAACTGGGTTAGTGGTGTCAACAAAAACACCCATTTTTCTACACTGATTAGATCCTGAAAGCGAACGTGTTTGTCGACGCGAAAATGCCAAAATTCGACCACTGCCGATTGGTGGAATACGAGGCCGTTCGCCCGGAGCTGGCACAGCAATTCGCCGACGTCGTTTGGGCGATGCCGTGGAACAATCAGAGCGCCGAATTCCAAACCACCGGCTTTCCGCCATTTTCGCTGCTGAAATCGCTCTATTATGCGGTCGATTTTCGTTGTGTTTTCTTGCGCTTTTGTTTGTTTTGAGGTCGTTTTGCACAAAAAGCGCTTCAGGTCACCGATAGTTGTCGCGACGTCGCCAAGAAAGACTCGCCCGTGTTGAAACGATTGTCCACTGAGCAGTGGGATGTTGCCGTGATACACTTGATTGATTTCTGCATGTTCGGATTGGCCGAGGTTCTTGAGGTCAGCGGTTTTTTTTGGCAAACTACTATACTTTTCAGAGATTTGCTTTTAGTCAACCATAGTGATTGATCTCCAAGGGAGGAATATTTATAGCACGGACATTTGTTTTTTTGCATATCAAAATTTTGTTTTGAAATTCATTTGAAATTCATTTTGTCTTGAAATAGTCGTCACCACAAAATTCATTTTGAAAAAAACCAACAATGTCAGACCCAGACGTGTATTTTTTGTCTGAACAACCAACCAAGTGTCGCTGGAGTGTTGCTGACCGACCAACTTGCAGATCCGTAGCACGATCTGGATGAGCACGGCGATGCTGTTGGAGTCGATGGCCTGGTCGGCCGGTGTCCCGTCGGCGCCGACCTTTGTGCCCGTTTGTGAGTTTTTTGCGTGCCACTAAGAAACTGATGGGACAAAACATCTCCGTTGACAGTCAAGCACGCACTTTTCACTACTTGACTGAAAGCAGGTCTGAAACGTAGTTTAGTTGGTCATTTTGTTGTGGTCAAAAGAGTGTTTTTTGTAAGTTGAAACGCAATAATGGGAAATGACTATTGTGAGACTCGGCAAAAAACAAACGCATACGAGACGGAGAGGTTCGCTGGCTACACTACTCCAAAAACGCAACATGGATTGAACGGAATAATCCATCTGATCCAGTGATTCCAAAGCGCATAAAAAAGTATCAATTAGCCAGGGCAGGCACCTACGTTTTCATTCGTTCCCGTGGCATTTCTCTCGACGTTTTTTTTCAGCCGGCCACGCGACCGGTCCCGAGATGGGTCTGCTGGCTCGCGGCAAAAACGTCGCGCTCGACGTCGTCTCGTACTCGGTGTTCGCTAAAATGCTCATGCCCGCGTTTACGAGCGTCTTCCGCGAGCAATATGGGGCGCAGTTTCCGGACATTGAGACGCTGACGACGCGAACGCAACTGTGAGTGCGGTTTTTTGGGCGAGATGGGGGCATTTGGAGAGACTGACCGAATCAGAAGAATACATGTATCTAATGAGGTTGATGGAGTGTTCGCATCGCATACCGTGGCGTTTTTTTAATCCTCATGGCCTGGTGGTTGCGCGTTAGACTCGTTGTCTGTGCGTTCGGGGGATCGAGCCCCGCCGGCACTTTATGACAGAGAAAACTCAATTGGCGCCCTACTCGACGGCGTTCTGTATGGTTTTCTGGGTTAGCCCTTGCTAAAAACATCGCCTAAATTTTCATTACATTTCAACGTTTTCCAGTTATTTCGTGAACTCTGACCCGTTCTTCGAGTACCCCCGTCCGATCCAGCACAACATCATCTACGTCGGCGGCTTAACGATGAAAACAGCCGAGCCGCTGGCTGAAGAGTGGCAGAAATTGGTGGATAATGCGGGCGAGGGGGGCGTCGTGATATTTTCACTTGGCACAGTCGCGAACACGTCGGCGATGCCGCATTCATACAAGGTTGACAACAGACGCCTAACGCGGCTGTATTCATGTTGATTCTGTTCGTGCTTTTCGGATTGGTTGGTTATTTTACACGGATGCATTGATTGGTCAAGAAGATCTAATTGAAAGTTTTTCGTTTTTTCTATTATTTTGCTGTTTTGTTTTCTGTTCCATTTTTGCTGGCGCTGACATTTCCAGATGGCCTTTTTGAACACGTTCAAACGCTTCCCGAACGTCCAGTTCATCTTCCGATTAGAGGGCGAATTCAACGATGCAAAGGGTGTCCCGAATGTGAAGCTGACCAAGTGGCTGCCCCAGAAAGATCTACTAGGTAAAGTGGAAAAAAGTCACACATTCAAGCTGTTGATGGCACTCACAGATTTAGTTCGACGTCATCAAAGTCAGAAGTTACCGAAAGACTCCTCAACATCTTTTCTTCAGCGCACCCAAAAATTCGCGCGTTTATCACGCACGGCGGTTACAACAGTTTAACAGAGGCGACGTACTGGGGTGTGCCGGTGATCGTGATGCCTCTGTTCGGTGATCAGCATGCGAACGTGAAACGTGTGGAGCGCGCTGGAGTCGGCGTGATGTTGGATAAGGTTCGGTGTAAGACAAAGGCTGGTCACCCTCGTGGCCTGGTGGTAGTGCGTTAGACTACAGTCTGTGCGCTCGGGGGATCGAGCCCCGCCGAGGGGTGTATAGGCACTTAATGACAGAGGAAAACTCGATGGGCGCCCTACTCAATGGCGTTCTGTACGCTTCTCTGGGTTAGCCCTGGCTAAAAACATCGCCTAAAAATCCCAACAACAACAAGGCTGGTTGAATGTTCAATCAGGCGACGGAGAAGCATGTTTGTTCTTTTTTGTCCGTTTTTTTGCATGGATGGATGGTGCAAACAGGGATAAATTACAGTATTTCTTTTTTGCCACTTTCTTTTCAGGACAATCTGTCAGTGGAGACAATTTCTGCTGCGTTGACGGAGGTGCTCAACAGTGCAACGTGAGTGGTGGAGATCATCTTTCATTTTTTTTTAAAGTTCACTCGTTTCTTAATCCAAAAAGTCCGAGAAGCGATCGTGCAAGAAATTGAGTCATCAAAAATCGGTTTCTTTTAATTGTCATAAGGAAACGGATTTATTAGTTTTTCAGTTTCTCTCAACTTCCCAAAAATGTTCATAATTGACAATGCACCCATCGCTCCACATGTATGATCTTCTATTTTGGTCCCGAGACTCAATGCGCGCATAGATAGGTGAACAGTTTTATGCGTGACGCGGGAATTCAAAATTGGCAAAGTGATCCGGGTTTGGCGACTTTGAATTGTCACATTGAAACGAGTTTCCTTTCACGTCTGCAAGCAAACCCATTGAGTCGCAGAGCCTAAAAATTGATAATGCCACTCGAACATCAAAGCTCAAAATTTCATGACATAGTTCACCCTCCTGTTGCGCATGCCTTTCTCCGTCAAAAGCACCACCACCGATACGAGGTGCAACAAGACGAGCCCGACGATGATTGGAAACGCATTCTTCATGCCGACCGGTTGAATGTTGCGCATTGACTGTTGCGATGACGCAAAGTTTGGGCATCGGTGCACTTTGCGTTCGACCATAATCTGGGTGGTGTGGATAACAAGTGGTGGATTCGGTTTTGATAAATGTAATGAGTCAAACGCTCACGTTTCGCGGTAATTGCAAGACAAATCGAATATAAAATTATCTGAACAGAGAACGAAATTGAGAAAAAAATTGTGGAAGCATTGACGTTGATAAGAAAAAAATGCACACAACTACACACGCGTACCGTTGCGCGTTTCTCGAGCGCCTTTATAGTCGCGTGCAGCATCACGGCCGCCTCATTGAACCGTTTCACCAGCTCCGCCCCCGTGTGCGCGCTGAACATGAAGCCGGTTTGGAACGACGGAAAACCGGTAAGTTTCACTTTGTGCATGCACACTTCCGCATGCTCGCTCAAGTCAAGGGGCGGTTGTTTCAACGCGAAATAGTCGCCGCCGTTGTACAGCAAACGTGTCTCCTCAGCCGAGTCCGATACGATGATCGGTGGGTGGGCGCGCATTGCTGCCTGAAAGCGACGTTTCACGTCCGTTTCAGTATCGTCGAACCTGAAACGTCTCAGGCGGTTATGGTGGTGTATGCGTTGAAAAAGAGGAAATCTGTTGAAATTCGTTCGTTTTTTTTATTTAGATTCTAGTTGATTTCAACGATTTCATTGACCTTTGTCAAAATTTCAAAATTCATTTCCGAGTTGCGAGTTGCAGACAAATCAAAAGCAGCAAATTTCATTGTGAAGAAACTCTTTTTTGTTCGAAAAAGGAACGATAACTGACGACGACGACGTTTCTCTTCGGAAAAAAATTGCTGCAGAAATTGTCGCTCCAAATTTAAACTTTGAAGTTCAATTACAATTCAACAGAAACTTTTTTTCAAAGCGAAATGTCAATTTGCCAAAGAAAGAACAAGAAAAACAAACAACAGAAATCATCGTTGCCGCCGCCGTTGTCAGGAAAAGGGAATTGGCAGCAAAACACGTTTGCTTTTTACAAAATGTACGTCACACAAATCCTCCAAAGCGTTTTTCTAAATCAAAAAAATTAAAGTAGCTGATATTTGACAGCGAATTTAAGGTTTCCAATTGTCGTCGTCGCCGTCTTTCGTTTTTGAAACAAAATAAAGTTTTTTTTGTCATAAAAACTGCTGCTTTTGATGTCTTCATCTCATAAATCACAAACAAGATTTTTTCCATCAAAATCTCACTGTTTGTCTACCCACACAAAACAAACACTCAGAAATCACAAAGCAAGAAAAAAGAAATGTCCATTCCAATTTCTTTTTTGAACCTGATGTTCAGGCAACCAATCAGCTAATACTACAAAATATCTAGGGCGACTATACGTACGTTTCTTCAACGTGGCCGTAACTTGGACGGAGCCGTGTCGGCTGAAACACCTAGTCATCATAATCCGGTCTTTCCAATCAGAGCATCCGTTAATAAAGAAGATGGAAACTGGGGGTTCTAGCCACGGTGTTCCATGCAATCACAGACATTTGCGAGTACAATGGAGTTCCCGGGAACGTCACCAGCTGCATTCGACCACTGTTCACTGCGTCCAGCATGCCGTCGACGCTTTCGAATGGCGCCACTGCGGTTGTCGTCAGCAACTGTGCCAGTATACTGTTGCTGCAATTGAAAGGTCATTTCCGAAAAGGTGCTGCCGCTGCGAACAAAAACAAACACCAAATGGCTGTGCGTGTGCGCGTGCGCGTGCGTGTGCGTGTGCGTGTGCGTGTGCGGGTGCGTGTGCGTGTGCGTGAGCGTGTGGGCGTGCGTGTGCGTGTGCGGGTGTGTGTGCGTGTGCGTGTGTGCGTGCGTGTGCGTGAGCTTGTGCGTGTGCGTGCGTGCGTGTGCGTGCGTGTGCGTGTGTGTGTGTGTGTTTGTCCCGCGTTTGCGGTTTCGAACATTTTTTGAAAAAAGTGGACGAACAGCCAAAAAACACAGTAATCGCCTCTGCAAGCCACAACACCTGTAGAGCGCCAGAAAGATCGCCATAACGATCTTCATCGACGAGTAGTAGATCTCTCTCAGTTGGCTGCACGTTCGCCGGAGTCGCACAGCGCCGTGCGCGGTGGCGAGCGGTGCCCGGTCGCTTCCCGATACGAGTCGTTTGAACGTCTTGTAATAGGCGAACGACACTACCAACGCCAGCCACACCTGCCACGAGTATGTCGACAGGAACGCGCGCACTCCGGTGGCGCTGCGGTGACGAATCTGACTGAGCGAGTAGATCGCATACGTGGACGTGTCCTGCCAGAGATCAGCGGTGAACTGGTACTTCTCCATGCGCGCCGGCGTGATATACCTGCATTATTGAAGATCGTCGCCGTTCACTGAAAGCCCGTTCATACCTGACGTATGCGCATACGGCACGGCACACGGCACGTCACGTCAGGTGCCGTGTTATTGCGTACTACCGTACATACACCGGACGTTCATCGACGTACGTCTGCATACGTCAGGTATGAACGGGCGTTTTACCTGAAACCTATGCCACCTAGTAATGCATTCGGGCATCAAGAAATCGCTGGTTGCATCGCGCATTCAGTGAGCCTATATAGTTCAAGAGCAGCCAATCAGCTAACTGTCTCAATAAGAAAGCAATCGTTTGCAAAGAAAGCTGTTAGCATTTCTAATCTGGTCAAATGCTAAGCTGTTTTGGAAGACCATTTGGTCGAAAAAGATCAAGCATTACCAATTCGTTGGGAAAAATGTGTCGACGTAACCGGAGTCTAATGACTCGTAGATCATGTCGTAGAAAGGTCTCGTGTCATTTAGCAGATTGATGATTTCGTAATCCACTCCGGTAAACTTCAGTATGGCGCGAAGTGCTTCAGCGCAAAATCCTGAGTTTTGTGTTTGTTATTCAGCGAAACTTGCAGTGTGATCAACAGCCAAACACACCGCTGAATTGATAAATGATGTTTCGTTGAATCAATCAATCTCGAGCTTTTGATTACTTGTGCATTTTATCAACAAGCTAGCTTATTTGTGCAGTGTTCTTACGTTATTTCCTAACCAAGGACTTCAGAGTATGATGTAGACTGAAGACAATCTGAAGTCGACGAAAACTAATGTCGATTTTAAACAAAAGCAATTACCAATTCTGGTCAGGTTTGAAATCGTAACACACCTGGGTCGGAACAGTAATGTGTTTTATGAAAGCGTGATTTAACGGCGCATGGCGCAAGGCAAGGCTGTTCGTATCCAAAACCAATACGCAACACCTGCTGTTGACCGTTGCTTGCGTTCATTTCTTTCAACAGTAAAATTTTTCGTCGAAGGCTGAAACTCGGTTCAAACAACATACGGATTCAAACGGTTCAAACTCAACATATTTGCACGGGTTGAGAAGAAAGCGTTACGAGATGCTCGATTTTGCATCAAGTTATCCAGATGTGTACTGAATTTTATGAAATCGAATAGCTTACCGTTTTTTTTTTGCACACACAGCAAACTGCTTTTTTTCGCTGATGATACCAACATGTAAAACTTTGAATTACAGTAAAATAAATGCAACGAATTGGTTTGGTTGAAATTCAAAACTCTATCTGTGACTAATCGTGTTTTCCCGCAGCAATCCCGTTTCTAGCTTCTTTCGCGAGCTCCGTATTCTGCAAAAAAGTGACAAGGTTTAAATAAACGTCCTTGTTATTATACTGATGATGTTCAAATAAACTTGATCAGGTTGAAACAAACAAACGTCAGTTATCCGAACCAAGCTGTGGTAGCACATGAAACCAACAGCAACTACGTTGGTTAGGTTGGGCCCGGCTGTTGGGTATAACTGGTTTCCGCTCAAATTACAGCTTTTGAGCTTTGCACACTCCAGAAGCAGCAATCTCGGAATGTGGTGCACTCCACTTAATTCGCCAAGTCTATTGACTGTTTCTGCGCTTTGAAATTCCTTCGACCAGACCAGCTTCAAATTCCCAAAAAAACCATTGCTTTTCAGCATTCAAGCGACCGCCGACCGATTGGCCGGCATGATCCAGCGGCGGCCGTCGCATCCGCTCGATCTCGCGCTCGGCTGGACCGAGTTCCTGGCGGAGTTCAAGGATCTGTCGATGATGCAGCCGGTGTCGCGGCATCAGTCGCTTGTCGCGTACCTCGGCTTGGATCTGCTCGTCATGGTGCTGCTCGTGCACGCGCTCACACTGTACGTTCTGCTGCGACTGTGTCGTGTGTGCTGTCGTCGGTGCTGCCGAGCTGGTGCTAAGGAGCAGAACAAAGTGAAACGCCAATGACGCATGCGCTGCACAATTATTACTGATTTGGTTTTTGGTAGATTCGATGGCGTTTGTTAAAATACGTTGTGGATCCGAGTCTTGCTAGAATGAGTTTAGTCTGATTAGTATCTGTTGAATAGTGATTGTTGAACATTTGAACGCACTGATAAAAGTTTTCCATTTCCTGAGGTACACATGTAACCAAGACGGATCAAAAAATGAGATCTTGTTTTCAAAAAAGCAGAATTGTTAAGAAATACAGGGTGGACTAATAAGTGTGTTTAGGCTTAAAAAAGCAATGTCTCCGCGAATTATACAGAGTGGTTAATGAATCATTACTTTTTGGTCTGGTGGTCCCCCCAAAGATCATCTGACGTTCCCTGAGATATGAACTTGTCTTAACAAAGAAACCTAAATGGCTAAGCACTAGGTTATGTGACGAGCTACATACATGACGGCTTTATACTGAACTGAAAAAAAGGTTATAGCTGAAAAAGCTGCGCCTTTTTTATCAGCCTGCCCATCCGGAGGCAACGCCGTGACCGTAAAGCTAATCATTTCGCCCCCCCCCCCCATCCAATGCAGCAAGCAAATAGCCCAGACCTTCGCTTATTTTGTGTCTGCGCTGTCTAGTGTCTACCTATCTCATAGTCATTCATCACCTTAATTTGTATCGATTCTTCTTCGCACATCATTATTCGCTCTTTCATTTTCATGCTTGCTGAAGACAGCATGAATATTTAAAAAAAAGAATGTTTGTCGATACTGTTCCAACCCTTTAATTTATTCATTGAAATTCACCTACTTTGCTGTGAGGTTCAGATCAGTTTTGAAAGTCAACATATTTTGTCAGCGTCAGCCACTCTTATTGTCAAAAAGCTGAGTCATTATTTGCTCACGTTCGCTCCGCCTCCATCGCATTTCATTTTTTTTTAGAGTTTTAAATTTGCACTTCCGCATGAAACACAAGTTTTTTGAATAGTGTGCTATCTAATAGTTGAATGTGTTTGTTTTTTTCTTCTTCTCCTGTTTTGTGCAAAACGAAAAACTAATTTTGGTTTTTTAAGACGACAAATATTTGAAGTAATTTAGAACGAGTTTTTAGCCGACTAACTTATGGTGTAATGAGTCCACCAACGGGCGCCCAGCAACATTACGTTGCACTGTTTTGAAGGAAAAATGCAAAAATTGCTCATGCGATCTAATGAAAGTGAAGCCGGTGAAAGCTGACTTCTTAGCTCCAGGGCCTCTCTCTGTGTGGTCCTTCAGTGGTTGCCTTTTATTTATTTTTTACTATAGCATAGCGGAGTGGAATATATGGAGCGGAACAGAGAATAAATCAAGCCTCACCAAGTCCAAACCGTGAGAAGATAGTTAAATTAACACTGGGAAGTGTGAGAACTAACGAACACGTGTTCTTGTCAACTTTTTTTGTGGCTGCGCTTTACAAACTGCTGCATTTTGTTTCTGTGGTTTGTAATTTACAGTGTCTGATTTTTTTGCGTTTTTGCTTTCTCCACCCGTCGAAAAGCCCGTTAGACAGAATTTCACGTATTTGATTTTGACTTGGTGAAAATCTTCATTAATCTATTTTAATATTGCTTATTTTGCTAAAATGAACGAAAATTGAAAAAAACATGGTGGTTTGGCTAACCGGCAAACGAAACCGAACATAATCATAATCGGTCTACTTTTACCGTGAGCCAATTAACACAAGCAAGCGTTCTAGCTTTACCATGAACGTGCAGCAAAAATCTATTGACACGGACACGCATGTTCACAATGACTGGTATGTTCGTGCAGTTTCTTGCTCAAAAGCGCAAAGTCTGTTTAGCATGGCTCATTTTTATATTTTTTACAGTATCTGGGGTAAAGCGTCAACTGTCATCCGAATCTCAACGTTTCAATGATGGTATATGCCATGGGTTTCTTTAGCTGACAAGCAAGCTCTTTTCTGCGCATACGTTTCTTTGGACATACCTTTTTACTCTACCAGTAAACTACGTACGGTTTTTTGCAACACCCTGTACTTTTTCTACCGTCCAGCATCTTTGGGTTAGCATTTTTGCTAATTCCTATCCAAGACACTACATAACTGCAGCCGAAACAAAAAAAAGGTTGTGTGAGTGCTGTGTAACACACGCGCGACTAAGCAGAAAGCTTCCATTTGCAAATTACTGAAAACTGATGTTATGTTTATGGTTATAAAGCGTATTAGCTTGCGCAAATACATAATATAACGATGTTTGGCTGCAGCAGTAGTAGCGTGCTCGACGCTAAGATACGACAGACTCGAAAAACGCCCGTCGAAGGGTTTCTTTTAATGAGATTTCTCCTACGTCGTCGATACACGTCGGCGCAACACTGCTAGGTGCTCTCTCTTCTTCTTACTTTTTTTGAAAAAGACCAAAAATATGAAGACCATGTTGCAAAATGGTTTTTTTTTCATTCTTTCATTTCACCTGCTGCTATTGTTTTTTTTAGAGTTTGTGACTGCTCGGCTTTCCATTTTGTGTTTGTTAAAAATATGCAGTACTTGTAATGTGCTGATGCTCGTCAGGTGCCTATACGCTTCTGATCTATTTTATTCTCATTTATTTTTATATGAGTTGGTTTAATCCTTAGTGGTTTTTGTGG